>CM076584.1:284457413-284514913 GCA_034641835.2 Pinus albicaulis | reverse complement strand
TAACAGCAAAAAATCAATGTTGCAATATGACGAATGAAAAACAATGTCACAAATTGCCAACCAAAATTTAACATCCCAATGTGATGAACATAATGTTAAAAAGAAAAATCAACATCATAATGTCATGGTAAGGTGATACCTAAATGCAGTAGTCTGATATCGCAATGTAACAGTATATAATAATCACATGATCAACCGACTAGACATGATCTAACATAGTCTTCATTGTCAAACATGTTCAAACATGGTCAACATGGTAATAATGATGTTCGACCATAGCTCGTTGGTCAACCATTGTCAACATAGTCAACCATGTCCTTAACATAGCCAACATAGAAAAAATGATCAACCATAATTAACCATAGTAAGCCTAATCAATCATGGTTCTAGTAGCACAATGTGAGATTGGTCAAACATGGTAATCGGGCATGAAGAGTCATAGTCATATATCGTCTTAGCCCGTTAAAACATGTTCAAACATAGTTAAATATATTCAATTAGTACATATAATGTATTTCAACATAAGTGGAAATGTAGAACATGTTAACCTTATGGTACATATACATGGTGGCTTATACTAGCATATTCCAACCAAAGGTCAATCACGGAAAACCATGCTGTGCTGCATAAAACAGCCTACATATTAGTTAACCATGGGCAACATGGTTGGCCATTTCCAAACATATTATCCCATAATTAAAGGTTTGATTTAACATGCTCATGTTCACCCATATTCAACTCTAGTTATTCATATTCAAACAGTCAAACAATATTGAACCATGGAAAAACATGAGGGTGCACATGATCATACACATTAGTCAGCCATAGTGGCGATAGTTGAAATAACAACCAATGGTCAGCCATGTTCTCACAGAAAGCAACCACAGCATCATGGCCATCAATGTGAACAACATCAACATTGACACATTATGACATAGTCAGCATGCTCAACCCATATTCATTTATGACCAAATGTATATCCACTGTTCACCCATGATCATGCTGCTCTTGAGTTATTGTGGTTGAGCGATATTCCAAACTCCATAAAACATGGTCAAGCATGGACAATAAATTCATCCATAGTCAAGTATGACCAAATCAACAAAACACCATTCAAACATAATTATGCATAGTTTACATAGCTGTGCCACCTTTGATGAATTGCTATATTCACTATAATAATCAACATCAATAGCCCATCAACATGGTCATCCATCCTTGACCATTGTAAACCATGGTGACCTCTTAAATAATGTCAGCAGGTATTATAAACAACCTGTGATGAACCATCTTGAACCATAGACAACCATGTTCAAGCCTTAATAATCATAATCGACCATGGTAACTCTCACTGACATGACTTAACCATATCTAACAAATAAATAAACAATCAAAATAGCCCTGGACTGAAACACAATCGGAAATGGTAAACCATGATTTGATGGTTAATCCTTCTAATCATTGTCAACCATGTTCAACATATCCTTAAACCTTATTTAGCCATAGTAAACCATAGTTAAAGTCATCAGTCTATTGTGGTCGACCTTGATCAACAATGATCAACCATGATATCTCTGAAATCCAACCACGTAGTTGACCTTTGACAACCATAGCCAACATGCTCAACTATCAACATGGCCAATCATGGTCAACGGAATCATCATGGTTGACCATGGTCAACCATGGCCATCCGTTACGTGGATGGACAACTATAATATATCAAAGAAAATTATGGTCAACCATAGTCAAATTTGTCAAATCATATTAGCGATAATTCACATGGTAAAATCTAGTCATCATGCACAACCATACTCATCCATGGGAAACTATAAATCGACCACAATCAAACATGGACAACCATGGTCAACGATATCATATTCAACTATCTGTTGGTCATAATAAACTCTCTTCAATGATAACTTGAATATATTAGCCATAGTCAACAATGGTCTACTATTCCTTACCATCTATGTGAGCCATAAAATAAGCACAATCACATTAATAAATATTATTGGTATACACATTTTCCACTTTTATACACAATATAAATATGTAAACCACATTCATAAATATAATTATCCTCATTACACCACAATAATTATATAATTATAAAACATATGTATTATATTCCTATTTATGTAAATCACATTCATTAATATAATTGTCCTCATTACACCACAATAATTTATATAATTATAAAACATGTATTATATTCCAAAATGTGTTGGAATCAGGCTAAAAATACAAGAGTCTTATTGATTCCTTCGAGAATGAACTTCATGCAGGAGTCGAAAGGTTAGTGCAAATACGATATAGCGGAGACCCTCGTATGACTCTTAAAGAAAAATTTGAAACACGAAGAAGAAAAATGCATGACGTGAAGGAGAATTCTTCTAATTGTTAAATATCATAAGGAAATGAAATCAATAGATTGGAAACATTAAGCATATCATAAAATTTGAGAACATAAAGCGAGGTCATCTAACAAACCATCGGAGACTTCTAAATTTAAATTTTATAGCTATCTATAAAGAGTAGGTAAATAAAGACAATACAATATTTATACATTTTCCATGCAAGACCGTTCAATATACTTGGCAACAATCATGTTATCACTTCAATACATGTGCCCTTTTACAATGTCATTGTTGGAATTTTGGAGTAATTCCAAACAACAAAAATGGAGAGCGTAAACTCCCCTCTACAACACGAGAGAAGTTTAAAAAAAAAATTGGCTTGCAAACGAGATGGCATGAAAATTCTTTCTATTTCATTAACAAAACAAAAAAACTATTACAAATTTCTTCCTCAATGGGAGGGATTCACGAATAAGGCTGCTACGGACGCGGTGCTCTAAAACAACTCTACGTTCCTATCCTTAACAATACTCTCTTGTCTCATAAACCCAACAGGTTGCTATGTTTTTCTTTTCTTCCGCGCTTTTGTGTGAAACAAAACAAAATAACATTGCATTCCCTTGGCTCTCGAGGCCTTTTTCACCTTTATATAAGTGCGGCGGGAACAAAGCCAAAAATCATTTACAAAAGAAAATCCTTTGCGGAACATAAAATTTAATGGCGCGGCGTACGGTGGGGACCACATCGCGATCGACCATTTAAATATGAGTATGGCAGAACAACAAAACATGCGATGGTGCGATGGTGGGATATTGTGATAGCGCTATGGTGCGGAAATCGAAATGCTACAGTCAACATATATGGCTGAAAAATCCTTGACGATAATATATAACATGCGGTTGTGCGTCTGTATGACAGCGCAAATAATCCCTTATATGTAACTTTCACGCAGGGGAAAAACAAATGGACTTGCGATTGTGCGATCGTGCGATGGCGCGAGCGATCGCACATCGCAGTACACCAGCAAAAACTACGGCATGGTAGGAGGGTGATTTTGTAATATTGCGATGTTGCGATAGATGGTGATACTTTGCTATGCTTTCTCCATGTCTAAAACCTTGAACTTCAAAACTTCAAGACGCAATCTACAATTTGCGCTCAGGTGGTGGGGACCACTTGTCCTTCCTTTTCAAAAAGGACTTCACTTTAATTTTAATCAATTTTCATTCATTTTTGGTTGTTGAGACACTGACCAGAAGCAGGCTCTATCTTTATTATTTGCTCCTCTGTAGTCTTGAACTATGAAAATTCTTCATTCTTATAACTGAAATGACTTCGCCCATATCAAAGTCATTCTCTTACGCAATACTTGGCTACGGCCATCAACATTTAATTCTTCCTTACGGATTTTCTCCATTCCTCTTAAGCTGCGTGTTGTTGTCCACTCTAATCTGCGATGGTCTTCTTTGTATTCTTTCTTATGCTCAAAAGACACGACGGTGACATTAATATTTCAAACGCTCCCCTTAGTCGATTTCTTGGGTTATCATCATACCCAAACATTTCCTTAAAAATTCAAAGGTCATACGTGCCAATGGCTTTGTCAAAATATTTGCATATTGCTCCTACGTTTTACAATCTTTGTAAAACAATTTCTCCATTGTTTACCAATTCTTTAATATAATGAAGCTACATCTATGGGTTTTTTTCTTTTATGAAACACAAAATTCTTTGACTTTGCAATAAGTGAGCTATTGTCACAAAAATCAACATCCCTTTTTTATTTCTTGGCATAAACTTCTCAACATTCTCATCAAATTTCTTGACCACTTATTTCTTCTTTGTAAATTTGCATACATATTCTGCCTCTGCTTTGTGAACAATGCTACAATAGGCTTTTTTAGAAGCCCATGAAATGGCTCCTAAACCCATATGAAAAACATAACCGGAAGTGCTCTTCCAATCATCTACACTTCAGCCCAATCCTTTGTCGGTGTATCCAACTAACTCTGAATTTTATGAAGCGGTATATAAAATACCAAATCTTTTTTTGTTCCTTTCACATATAAATTCTCTTTCTTTGCTTGCCGTGTGCTTCTTTGCTTCTCCATAAATAAAATTAAACGAACGACATGCATAATATCCGGCTAGTTGGAGTCAAAGACATGAGGGTACACTTAACTAATAACATGCAAACTTGGATCAAAATCCTTATTTCTTTGTCATCTTTACTCCTTCAATCCCATTACGTAGGGATTAATTGCGACTTTGCACTCACATATTAAATCTACAGAAAACTTGATTCACATACTTTTCTTGAGATATAAAAATTCACTAACTTTTTTGTTTGTTCTACTTCTATTCCCAAAAAATATCTCAACAAACCATGTCAGTCATTTCAAATTCATCTTTCATAATTTGTTTTAAAATTTCAACGAGGTAATCATCATTACCAATAAAAATTAAATCATCAACATATAAGAAAACAATTAACATCTTACCATCTTTTTCTTTGATGTAGAGGTGGAGTTCTCCCGCACACTTTTCAAATCCATTTTCTAGTAGATAGGAGTCTATCCTACTATACCATGCTCTTGGTGCTTGCTTTAGCCCATAAAAAGCTTTCTTCAATTTGCAAACCTTATACTCTTGCTTGCTCTTCTCATATCCAAGGTTGTTCTACATAGACCTCTTCCATTAAAAATCCATTTAAAAATGCAGATTTTACATTATCAGTATACTTTCCATTTTGTTTTGTCTGCTACTGGACAACACTACTCTTGTCTCCATTCTTGCAATGCAGTGCAAAATTTTCTTCATAATCAAATCCCCTTGCTTCCTTGTATCCTTTGACAACAAAGTCTAGCCTTTGTATGTCTCTCTATCTTTCCTTCAACATTGCTTTTGGTCTTATAGACTCATTTAACTCCAATATTTCTTTGCAACATGCAGGATATCAATAACTCCATGTTTTGTTTCTTCTCTATGGCATTAATTTCCATCATCCATAGCTTTTACATCCATTTTATATCTTTAATAGCATCTTCAAAATGAATAGGATCATCCAACTTGACAATACAAAGAAAATAAAGAATTCATACCTTCATTTGTCGGCTCCTTGATCATAGATTTCTCTAATGCTTGAACCTTATTCCGCTTTCACTTGGTGTAGTCGTGCTTGATGAAGCACTTTAGTCACTGGTGTACGTTACTCAGGTAGACCTCTGATTCTTCTCAAGGGTGTTCTCGGCTTGCCGCTTCGTCCTTGATGTCCTTGCGTTGGTGGAGGTTGTGCTCTTAGATGAGTTGTTAATTTCAACACATCATGTCTTCATCTTTCCTTCATACAAGCCTGACTTGAATTTTAACATTGATTGTTTCTCAATGCTTTATCCCATTGTCTTCTTGATAAATTCCTTTATCTCTTATTAAAAATTCTTTGTGGATGGGTTATACAATACGTATCCTTTGGAATCTTCACAATATCAAAGGAAAAATACACTTCTCCCCTTACTATCCAACTTCCTTTCTCAACTTGTCGGGAATGTGTGCATATGCCACACATCCAAAAACTCTCATGTGGGTGACTCCTTGTTTTTGTCACTCCATGCTTCTTCTGGAACTTTGTTCATCACGGCTTTGTGGGGCATCTATTTAAAATATACACAACTGGTGCTGTACACCCCAATACTCATTCGGCAAGTGTTTTCTTCTTATACTTCTCACCATTTCCATTATGGTTCGATTCTTCCTTTCGGCAACTCCATTTTGTTGCGATTATTATTTTCCTTAATGATGGCCTTGTGTATGCCATTCTCTACGCAAAAACGAAGAAAATCCTTTGATATATATTCTCCTCCTCTATCGGTTACGAGAACTTTAATATAATGCCACTCTGTTTCTCTACAAGAGCTTTAAAGTGGAAAAATTTCTGAAAGACTTCACTCTTATATTTAGAAAATGAAACCCACACTTTTCTTGTAAAATCATATATGAAGGTCGGCATGTAATTGCTGCAGGCGATCTTTGTTTGCATCAGCCCACACAAATATGAGTGGATGATTTCTAAAAGTCTTTACATCACCCTTATGTTTTCTGATGGAAAACTTTCTACCATGTTGCTTTCCCCAAGATGCATGGCAACCTTCACATAGAGTTTGTCGGGATTCTCAATCAATGTTAAACCTCTTACCATTCCTTTTAATCTTGTAAATTTAATCCTCGAGGTAGTGTCCAAATCTCGGGTGCCATAACCAATTTTCATCTTTATCTTCCTTACAGAGGAAGCTAACGTATTCACAGTACTATACTCTTTCCCTTTTTCCTTCAAGTGATGTTGAGCTTGAGTGGAAACATTCTATTGCTGGTCATTTTGTATTTCAGCAATAATTTTCTTGCTTGGAGGTATATATTTTATTGTGCACACCTCATATTTGAATATTACATTGTAACCTTTGTTTATGGTACACCCAACGCTCAAAGATTACATTTCAGACACGGAACATAATACACATCGAGGACAAATTTCTGCTCCCCATTTCTTGCTCGAATACTAACTTCTGCCTTTTCCTTTGACGAATCTTGGTATCAATCCTGGCAGGTCACTTGATTTTGCTTCTTCATCTAGATTGGCAGAAATTGCTTTGTTTCCGGTCATGTGATTACTACACATCCTTAATTTAAGAACCAAACATCATCTTCTCCTATCTTGTGCTAAATTACAAGCTAATAGCACATTACTTGGGTTTTTTCTTCTTTTCCTACATTAGCATTCTTTTTATTTTTCATGTATTTTAGCCTTTCTACACTCATTGGCATAGTGTATATTTCTTGCAATAATGACATTGGACATTGAGATTTGTCATACCTAAGTCCATGCGCATGTGGTTTTATTGTCCACCTTCTTTAGCATTGTTGCATTGGTAGTGGCTATGATTGTGGCCATTTCTCCTTCCATGTGAATGTGAAGGGCTATTCCCTTCCTACTGTTTTGGCCTCTGCCTCTTCCTCTTCCTTTGCCTTGACCTCCTCCTCTTCACGAAGGCATGCAGGTCTTGAAGGTGTGCTCAGGGAGTAGAATGTTCATCTACTGTCAATCTTGTTCATGAGTTATTAGTGATGCATGAATTTCATCACGCATGTTGTGTGAAGTCTTTGGTCTCTTCTATGGTGGTAACAATAACATCAAACTTTGAGGGTAAACATCTCAAAGTTTCTCCACAATCCTCCTTTTCTTGAAGAGTTTATCCATGGAATCTTATCGATTTCAATCCCAATCATGTGTGTGAAAAATGTGTCTACACTATACGCTCTTTCATGCAAGAGTTTTCAAAATCTCCTCAAAAATTGAAGTTTTGCTTTCTTAACTTTCTCCATACCTTGATGAGCTACTTTTAGAGTTTCCCATGCTTCCTTGGATCTCTTAGGCTAGCACTGTCTGCTTGGAAACACATTCTCATTCTTTGCTTGGTACAAATAGAAGAGGGCTTTAGCATCCTTCTTTCTATTGTTCTTCAATAAATCCTTCTACGCGAGTTAAGGAATTGAAAGCTTGCTCATCTCTTTGATTCAACAAAACCATCTTCACGATTCCATAAGTCCAGCAAGACAAACGGGAGCAACGTGTGGCCCCGATAATCATAGTTCTTTCCATTAAATTGTGAGCCGGAACATTTCCTATGTTCATACACAGTGCTTAATTCGTATTTGCTCTTGGTGAACTCGAACAAACAAAACTTGTCTTTCCCTTTTACGAAAGAAAAAAACTCCTTTTAAAACAAAACAACGACTCTGTTATCTTTGATAAATGCTGAACTTTGACTTACGGTAGGCTTTTCCACCTTTGCTGGAGAAAACGAGGCTTCAACAAGTCTTCTTCTTCTTCGGCTTCTTTGAAACATTCAAAGAGCCTAGCGAGCTACGATACCATGTTGGAATTTTGGGTAATTCCAAACAACGAAATGGAGAGAATAAACTCCCCTCTACAACAGAGGTTTAAGTATGGTGGCTTGGAGACAAAGATGCCATGAAAAATGCTTTCTATTTCATTAACGGAGACAAAAAAACCATTACAAATTTCTTCCTCCAATGGAGGGATTCACGAATAAGGCCCATCGGACGCAATGCTCTAAAACAACTCTACGTTTCTATCGAAATTAATACTCTACATCTCCTCGACAACAACTATTTGTGTTTTTGGCCATTTCTTGACGGCTAACATGCCGAAAACAAAATAACATTGCATTCCCTTAGCTCTCGGGCCTTTTTCACCTTTATATAGCGCGGTGGGAACAAGGAAACCAAAAAAACATTTACAAAAGAAAATCCTTTGCGGAACATAAGATTTAATATAGGCGCGACGTACGGTGGGGACCACATCGCGGTCGGCCATTTGCAATGTACGATGTCAATGGAACATATGAAAGATGAGATGGTGCGATGGTGGGATGTGCGATGGCGCGATGGTGCAAAAGTATGACTAACACGTGATCAACTGTACATAATTTGAACAATCAACGCCATTAATATATAACATGCGGTTGGGCGATCGTGCGATGGCACGATGATCGCACTCTCCATAACTTTTCATAGCGGAAAAACAAATGGACACGATTGTGCGATCGTGCGATAGCGCAGCGACGATCGCACGCCATAATTTTCAACAAAAACTACGGCATGGGCGGAGGGTGATTTTGTAATATTGCGATGTTGCGATGGTAGGGTGATGCAGCACATTGCAAATATCCACATCAACAAGACACTTGAACTTCAAAAAGTCAAGGCGCGATACAACGATTTGCCGCTCAGGTGGGGACCCTTGTCCCTTCCTTTTCAAAAAGGACTTTTTATTTAATCAATTTCATTAATTTTTGGTTGTTGAGCGCTTTGGTAGAAATGATTATATTTATTATTTGCTCTCAGTGATGTGACTACCTGAAAATTCTTATTCTTGCTAAAATGACTTTGCCATATCAAAATTAATTCATACATAATGCCAGCTCGGCCATCAGCATTTAATTCTTCCCTTCTGATTTTCTCCATTCCCCTCTTAAGCTAGCATGTTCTTGTCAGTCAATCTCTTTGTTGTTGCTCTTGTATTCTTTCTTGCTCAAGAACACGGCGGTGACATTAATATTTCAACACATCCCAACTTTTAGGCTTGTTTTGACCCCTTATGGGTTAGAATATACACAACCTAAAACACTTGGTATTATAGTACTCAAATTTCAGAGGAATGGGTATCAGTAGTTTATATTCTCGAGTTATATCTATTTGGTTTTAAATTGAGTTGAGGCTAATCGACATTAGGAAACATTTTATAGTTAGGTATAAAAAAATGTGTATGTTTGTGAGTAGATTATTTTCTTTTTAAAAAAATAAAAAATATTATCATTACAAAAGAAAAATAATATTCATTATAATTAAAAAAATGAGTATGAGTTAAAAACTGTCCATTCTTCTTTAAAATAAAAATAAAAATTATGTTTTAAATAGAAATAATGTCCACTATAAAAAAATGAATATGCTAGTAAAAAAAATATGTGAGTAAGATGTTTAAAGCTTATATTTTTCAAAAATATTTCATCAAGAATTTTAAATAAGCTATTTGAAGATCTATGTTATTTAATTTATATAAATATCTTCTTTCTATAAAAAAATTGTCGAAATAAAATATTTTATTATTTGTATATAAAAAAATATTAAATTTGGGTTATCAATAAAATATTTCAATACCAATTAATATTCACATATACTTAAAAATATAATAATAATAAAAACTATCTTAATTTACGGTCATAAAATGTAGATAAATGTTTTTGAATTAATCACATCATTAGGAGACCTAATCTGGCAATCATGATTAATCCGAAAAATTTATTCACTCTGCAATGGGAAATCTGAAGTCTTAGATCCTTTTTATTATAAAGTATATTATAAATATTAATTTATATAGATATCTTCATATATATTTATATATAGAAATTTTTTTTTGTTAAAAGAAAATATTTTATGTTGTGTATAAAAAATATTCAATGTGGGTTATCAATAAAATATTTTAATACCAGTTAATATTCATATACTTACAAATATATGAATAATTATTAAAAACCATCTTAAATTTACCCTTATAAAATGTTAATATACATATTATGTAAAATATTTTAATGTCAATTACTTATCATTTTAAAAAAATAAAAAATTTTAAATTTATATGGTTAAAAAAATTATTTGTTCATATATACTCTATTTACTATCAACAAATAGAATTTTAAACAATAAAAAATAATACATTGTTTTTTTGCATTATAAAAAAATTTACACGTGATCAAACTCATATTAGAATATCTATGTAATAATTTATATTATCAAATATCCCATTAATATTAATTTAATTTATTAATTATAGTCATAATGAATATTTTAACAATACACTGATTATAATACATCCATTCACATACTATACGCACCAAACCAAACTATACAAAAAGCAAGATTACATAAGCACATACTTTGAGAAAATCCGGATGATCAATAGAAAAAGCAAATTACTGCAAGCATACTCTATTAGAAATTGTGAGAGGAAACGAAGGCACGAGATTCACACACAAAATAATAATTTCTATATTTCCAATAATCGGAGATACATCAAATATATATAGTTAAACTAATTCTAATTTTAAGGAGAAAGTTAGAGAATCTCTCAACTTCCTCATAACCCAATCTAAACTGGTAACCCTAATAATGGAGGCATTATCTCAAACACCCCCATACAATACTACATTACGAAATGGAGAACACACTAATTTAGCTGCACATATATTTGTACGCTCCGGTCTTCATTAACATTTATACCCACTGCGAGATCTCATAGAAAAAAAGCTCTTTCTCTTATTTTCATTACCATTCAACCCATTTAAAATACATTTTATTTACATTACGGCAATAATGAACTTTGCAAGATTAACGGTATTGACAACTCGGCCTTCGGGGCTTCCGCGATAAGAGGCGACAAGTGATGAACCATACTATGGACCAATCACCATACGTAACAATGGCTTCCGGCTATCCATCGGTGGCTGAGCAAAATCGTGAATGCGGAATGTGTTCAAAAATCGCTCATATAACACGGCCCTGCTTGTAACACCTTAGCGTGCTCCTTGGCTTGGTAGCACAACAAGATCGGCATATAACAAATTCACACAATCAAATTCGCCAATTGTTCTCTAGCGTCCCGTTGTAGAAGCGTCAAGAGCGACTAATTTAAATAATGCTAAATTGTTCATAAAGTTGGTTCTCTAATACCTGAAATCTCACAACATATATCAACAAGCTACACACTCCATCAAATATATGAGAATATGTATCCCACGCATTGGCTCCTCTCCCATCTTCTTTACGCACCCTCGTCTTGAAAAACAACATAATATTTAGCACAAAATCACACTTGTCCGCAAGGTAGAGTTGTATAAAAAATGATTTGAACACAGGTATGGAAGGAGGCGGTTCGAAAATCGTTTTTGAAATCCACTTTGGGTTTGGATCACATTGGGCTTCCGATCTTTGCAATGCGATTCAACAAAAGAACTTTCAAAGCAACGGGCTCATGAGAGGTTGTCTTTCTTGACCACGTTTGCATTGGCTAAAGCATAAACCTTAGCCCTGTGATGGCACATCCGTACACAAAAACAAAGACTTCTCTCTAGGTGTTGAAGGCCAAAATATATCCCGAAAACCTTGAATAAAGCTCATTTCAAGCACGCAGATCTTTGCTCCAGGCCAAGATCAATATAAACCATTATATTGAATAGTGATTTAAACGTATCTGTGATCTTTACTCAGGGGTTTTTGTCCCCGGGAACATATCCTTTAGCCTTAATAATACTTTCTTAATCCAATGAATCAATTGGGTAATTATTGCCCACGATCTTGTGCCAGAGCTTTAATGCATTGGTAAATGCTAAATGAATGGAATCCACCAACATCATGGGCAGTGTAGGCGTAATTAAATTCGTCAAAACAAAGACCCTTGAAGAACGAAGCACGGTGGTGGCGATTCCTATTAGGCAGTGGATTGGTATTGACGGCAACGCCCTTACTCCAGAGTATAAATGGCCACAAAGCTTGTAGATGACGGATAGCCGCTTTGAGGGCTTACCTTATCAAAACTCATTTAAAGCCATTTCTTTACACTTAGATGCGTGATCCAAATGCACACTTTTGAAATGACGCATTGCGGCAAGGTCTCGTTTAAACAAATGATTGATGAAGTTAGAGGAACAAATAGATAATATCTGGTTGTCTCTTTGTGAGAGATTGGAACAAACAAATACGAATATACGAGCGTTTGCAAACTCATCGAAAATAGTCTACGTGATGTTTCTTGAGAGTATTGAAACCGAATTCCATACGGCGGGGTTTAATTTGGAATTGATTCTAATGCGTTAAAGCAGAAGAACATGAAGTGCCACACCGCCACATACAAACGAGAGATAAATAAAAGAACGGACATTCACTTGCATACCTATGTACGGACCAACAGTCACATGAGACTCTCTCATCTTTAAGGCACTCCTAGTCGGGGATAAGCCTAACCTTGCTTTGATACCATATTAGAAATTGTGAGAGAGCAAAAACGCACGGGGATTCACACACAAAATAATAATTTCTATATTTCATGTCAGAATACATCAAATATATATAGTTAAACTAATTCTAATTTTAGAGAGAAGTTAGGAAAATCTCTCTTCCTCTTAATCTAAACTAAGTAACCCTAACAATGGAGGCATTATCTCAAACACACTCACTTTGAGAAAGAAACCCGGATGATTTCCATTGGCTTGTAGATGCTCCAACCGAATGTGCTGGTCATGGTAGGGTCATGTAGTAGCCAATGTCATGAATTTCCAAGTGTTTATTTCTATTTTCTCCAACAGGTGGTAAGATGTGCACAAGTATAACACGTACAAATCAATGAATATCATCAAGTTAACAAAACACAACAACCCAACAAGGAGTATCGCATATACTGCCCTCGCAGCTATCCCCAGCACAATTGTCACGACCATTAACGACCGCATACCAGAAAAACTCTCCAAAACCTCGGGTAAATATGAAGTAAAATATGGCCAGAATAACTGCGTCATCCGCTTTTTCCTTTGATAAGATTCTTGCTCTTCCACATGGCGCCCAAGCCGTGATATTTGTCACTCAACACGGATACAACGCTGGCGAGATTCCACACCGTGCTTATATACACATCAGCGCATAAGAAAATTAGGGTTATCAGAATTGAACTGCAAACAAAACCCTCGGAAGTTTAATTGCAACCTGTTTCCCTGCAGAAGAATGTGAGCAGAAAGAGCGCGAGTCCGGAAGCGTTGTAAAGGCCAGGAAAACTATGAAGTCCGACAGGTAAGTTATCACGAGGCGATTCCAGACCCTCAGGTATTCTTATAACTCTCGCGTATGACAGATTCTTGGCCTCGGCAGTGTAGATGGAAGCCCACTGTATATACCACAGTGGCCGTGGATAACATCCGGAAAGCATAAGCAGATTGTGACCACTGCTGAATACAGTAAGCTCCTCGATCCCGAGGTCAACTTCCACAGGGTGCTCTCGCTGGTGTAGCTACCAATCTCCATTTGATAATTGAATACCAACTCCGTTCCAGCCTATTTTACGGAGCAGAGGTTGAGGGAACAGGGTGTGACTCAGGACTACAAAGGGAAGAAGCAGACTGAGGGTAAGTTTCCCTAGTAGTTTAGGGCAGGAGGAGCGGGAGAGATGTTTGCAGGCCTCTCATGATTCCAAAAGGGGCGAGTAACTGGAGCTCTCTGCCATCTTTCTCATGCTTTTTGTTTTCTCAAAGGGGCCGTGATGGTTGAAGGAATATATATATATCCCAAAGTTTAGATGTCCTGGGGGTAATTTACTCCCGGTTAACAAGTCTACGATGTGTTAAGTTATAGGTATGTGAAGTTATGTGAATGATAAAAGGTCAGTTTTCTTTGCCTCAGTTTGTGTACCATTAGGAGTGTAATGGGTAATTTAAGGAGTGGGCAAGTTTATGGTAAATATATTTGTTGATAATCATTGGATGTAATGGTTGTTCTTATAGGTGGCAGGTTATATAGTCTTTGTGGTAGTAGTTGGTGAAATAAAATTTATATCTGATGAATATTCATTAATTATACATTTTTTTCATTAAAAATAAATTAATTACTATATTTTTATTAAGAAATAAACAAATTAATTAAAATCCGAATTTTTATATAAAGCAAATGATGTTTATATATATTTTAAGTGGATTAACTTTGAGTTGAGGTTAATTTTGTGGAGAGTTTGTTTTGGGTCTCACGATATTTAGTGTCGGTGTTGTGATTGTGGTGTTTATTTCCCCGCTATTGAGTTTTCTTTGTGATGCTTTATCATTTAATTTCAAATTTAAAACAATGACATATTCTTGTTTTTGCGTGAATTTAGTCCCATTAAATATTATCGTGTGTGTGTGTGTGTATGCGTCCATCGAGTTTGCGATCTTGAGAGGTGGGCGGTTCATTAAGCCCTTCACTCACCAAACCATTTTCCAATGGAGGCATCCGTTGGGGTCACATGGTGAGTTTCCTCCAGTCTCCTACTAACATGCGGTGTCGGTGTCGTGATTGGGTTGTCTCCCATGCCTCGGTTCCCTTTGTGATGGCTGTGATGGCATATTTCCATTTGTATAGATTTGGTTCTAGATTAATACTCCTCTCCATCGTGTGTGTGTGTGTGTGTGTATAATAATACCACATGGTTATAGCTTTAAAGGTGGGTGGTTCATTAAGCCCTTCACTGAGAAACCATTTGTCAATGGAGAGCGACCCTTGGGGTCACATGGCGGAGGTTTGCTCGGGGTTGTTCATTAAGCATACCTGGTATTTTTAACAGAAGGTGGCCCTTGGGGTACATGGTGGGAGAGTTTACTCCGATCCTACTAACATCTAGTGTCGGTGTCATGATGTTCCCCTTTTACTCGGTTCCCTTTGTGATGCATTGTCCTCCGTGCCTCGGTTCCCTTCCCGATGCTTCATTCCATTACTGGCAACTAAATAAAACAACACTGGTGGAGGTTTCCTCGGGTGGTTCATTAAGCCTTCACCCACTAACCAGCTGCAATGGAGAAGTCCTTGGGGTCACATGGTGGAGGGTTTTCTCCCGGTCTCTGCTGCATCTTGTGTCGGTGTCATGATGAAAACACTTCTGATGCCTCGATTCCCTTTGTGATGCTTGAGTCCATTATTGCGGTCGTGAGTCCAAAAGTAGCATATTCACGTTTGTGTGAATTTCCTCCACATTAATACTTCCCTTCTCTTCCCTCCCCTCTACCTCTAGTCATGTCGTGACATAGTATAATTTTCTCAACTTATTTGTATACAATTTAAATCTAAAACTAAACCCAATTCAAACTAACTAATTTACATGTCTCCTACTAACATGCGGGCTATTAAGTGTGTCCCTGTTACCTTGATTCCTTGTTTTTGAGTCCATTCTTGGAGTCGTGAATAAAAGTATAACTTATTCCTATTTGTGAATTCTTTCCATTAATACATAACCTTTCTTCTCAGGGTCACCTCATCTCCATCTCCTCTCGTCATGTCATATACGTGACATAATATAATTTTCATCAACTTATATAAAATGTAAATCTAAAACTAAACTTAATTCAAACTAACTAATTTACACCTAAATTCATATAAATAGATATTAATAAAACGACCCCTTTATAAAACTTTGTGACTTCCTTCACGCATTCATTCCCTTACGCCATGAACACGTAAATATAGATATCATGCGTGCCAAACGCTTTCGTTATATTATGCCATTTCAACATGTCATCGAGCTGCTTATGGCAATTCAGAAGCGAATGGTGTATTATTAATTTTAGTCCATTCAATTGCCATGATAAGAAAACTCGGCGATTTATATATTCAAAAAGAAATCGTCGAGTCATAGCAGATGAGTAGTTTGAAATATTCTTTCAGATTTTTGTCGTGGATTAACTTTAATTAAATGCATAAATTAAAAAATTAATATCGCAATCCACGGTTCGTTGTGCATCTTTCATCATCAAACTTTATGAAAGGAAGGATAAGTTTAGACCACTACAAAATGGTTCCTGCTCAAATTTATTGCAGGTGAGTAGGTTTAGTATTCTTTCAGATGCTATAGTCGTCGTTTAACCTATTAGTAAAACTTATAAATTAAAAAAATTAATATCATAATCGTTGGTTTGTTGTGCGCCCACCATCATAAAAGCTTTATGAGAGGATAGGTTTGAAAATTACAGGACGGCTTCTGCTCAAATTTATTGCATGGTCTCATTTGCAGCATTGTCGATATAGGTTAAATGAACATTTGAAAATATTTAATATATTATGGTTAGTAAATAAATAAGATAAATAATATGAATGATATTAAGTTTAAAAATACTTCTATTTGAAGGATAATAACATTTTGAATTTTTTTGAATGATGAACTCAACAACGGATTTAATAAATAAGTGAACGACACGTAAGAGATTTGAGATTTGATTTGTATGATCCTATTGATATGATGTATTATTAAAAAGCATGATGTATTATTTAAAAAATCCACAGAGACTTAAGTGTAGTTTAATTATTATTATTATTATTTCTAAGTTCAATATTGGTGATGCTACATCATGATTTTGTTGAGAATAACATTCTAGTAATAGGGTGTGTAATTAGTTCGGTGACTTAAAATTTAGGAGTATCGGTGAGTGTCTATCCAAGACCCGGTGGATATCTTATTATGTATTATTATTTCAAATTAGTTTTATTTGAATTTTGTAAAGATACGTTAAAATTATACTATTGAATTGTACTAAGAATTTAAACTGATTTTTAAAAAAAAATTTAAGGATGTTAAATTTATTAAACACATTTAAAATTCCCTAGCATACTTGTTATATGTTTTTGGATTTTACGTATATTTTCTTGATTGAATATTTTGAATCATAGTTTTTAAGTACTTGAGGAGTTTTTTGAGGGTGTTGAATTCATATATACAATAAAAAACATTTTAAATAAAAAAATCATTTAACCGAAATTGTTTCCTAATTCCAGCAAAATCTCCAAAATTTATAATAATTAAGAAATACCTTCTAAATAATGATTCCTACCTAAAAAACTAAAAAATGGGAGAATAATAATAGGTATAAAAACTTCATTGAGAGAGTTTTGCAACACATTGTGCTTTATGGGGTTTGAAGTGGGTTTGGGACGATCGTAGAACTCTAGCCGACATGGCCCTTGGTTTCGGGCATCCATATGTTCACAAGGTTGGGGTTTTTCTTCTCATGCCTAGATGTAGACTCATTTTCCATTGTTGGTTTCTCTTTTTGCGATGCTTTTGGGTGTTTTGTCGTGGCTTTTGCGCTTGCTCAGGTTGTTGCATTATGTGGTTTTGTGCGGGTGTCACATTGTCAGTTACATTGAGTCTGGGCCGAAACTACTCTTGTGGTTTGCATCGGTTTGTTTCCCATTCTACATGCTTCGACATCATGCCCCATTTTCAAGTTTACGCCTCTAGTGAAGTGTCTTGTGGTGTCTACTTGGCTCAACTTTGGGGTGTGGTTTATGTTGGTGTTAGGGCTCTTCATCATCTTGCTCTCACTAAATTTTTTACGCCACCATCTGCGGCCTACTATGGTTTGTTTGTACGTCGATGCAATAGTTGAAGGTTCGATTAGCTGTGCTAGTTAGGTTGCTATTTCTTCTACGATGTGTGTATCATTTGTGGCTCGAATTTTTATGCCTTGTGGGTCATTTCTCATGACATTGTTCTACTCCCTATCCATAGTTTTCTACATTTTTCTCTTGTATATAGTGCAGTGATGATGTGACACCTTCGAAAGCATCTCCGGGCATTTCTTGTGAGTGAGAGTATCTTATATTTCTTTTATTTTCCGTCAAAAGTATTTTTCTAGCATTATTTTCCTACTGGTTAAAGTATCTTCCGGTGTGATCAGTGGATATTGGTGGCCACTGCCTATTCCACTTGGGGCCCCACCATTGCCTCTTTAGTTTTTCGATTACGGCACAACTTACTATTTTTTTTAGCGGTTTTCGGGTTACGAACTTCGGAGCAGGACACTGAGGCCCCTAAACGATGTTTTTGGGCATCGCACCTCCGATGTGAATATCATTCCATTCTCATTCCCATTTAGAAATGGATATTCGTGGTAGTTATGAGTCTCGGATAAGATCTTTCTAATGATGTACCATGTGCGTCAGAAAACGGAGATAGTATGCCAAAGTTACGTCCTTGGGAAGTTGAAACGCAGTTACCCAAACGGGCCATAGTTTTGGCGCTTCATCTCCTAGGGTTAGGTTTTTGGATGTTTAGAGTTATCCATTGTTTCTCAATAATAAATAGGCGCTTGAGCCTCATTGTAACTCGGTTCGAGAGGCATGTTTGTCACATCTCTTCTTAGAGATAACTACCGACACCCTAAGCTAGTTTTTATTTCCATTACGTACGTAAGAAAATTTGGGTTGTTTGATATTAATGAAATGATGTTATTTCCACTTTGCATCTCTGTATTTATGGTTATATGTTTGATAGGCCGTTCACCGCATAAATCCGGATCAGTCGTATCCAAAGCCAGTCTACACTTTTCTAGTCCCCTTCTTTGCATGTCCCCAACAGGGTGAGGTATAAGGGCTTAGGGCTTGATGCGGTGGAACCTTTGAGTCCAAGCCTCACAAACCTCGACGGACACCCATGGGGGACGAAAGAAGATGAGGGCAAGATCCTATCGAAATATTGCTCGAGGAGGCCCCTCCCCGAAAAACGAAAGACGCGATGATGGATACTTTGCTCGGTTCCTTATTGGGCGCAGGCGGCATGCATCGAGCGGCGACTATGGAGCGTTGACTCCTTTTAAGGTACAAGTAAATTTTGACATTCCCATATTTGAGGGTCAAATAGACGCAGATGCCGTAGATAGATGGTTGAATCTACTAGAAGGATATTTCTCTGTTCATGAATTTTCAGACCATGAGAAGATTATTTTTGCACTCCTCAAAGCTACCCACCATGTTAAGGACTGGTGGGAAACCTACTGTGAGAAAAAGGACCAGACAGAACCCTCTTTGTTCTCAGCCGTACCAACTTGGAATTATTTCCAAGACGCCATCAAGGAACAATACTATCCCATGGGGAGCTATGAGGACAAGTACATATAATGGACCACGCTGCGACAAAAAAGGGATCAAGATGTGCATGAGCTGATGAATCTGTTCCATACCCTGCGCACAAAGTTGGGTATCAAAGATTCAGAGAAACAACTGGTGCTAAAGTATCCCATCTATCTACACAGATACATTCAAGAGAAAATGGAGTTCCTCGACATCTCCTCGCTTGGTACGACATACCGGTATTTTGCCAAGATTGAGCAGAAATTCAAACAGAAGAAGCGAGACTTTGGATCTGTGAATCAAAAGCAAGAGAAAGGTGCTTCCAAACCGCAGAACAAAGGACAGAGCCAAGGCATGGTGGCTAAAGAAAACCTGTCGAAGCCACAAGAAAAGAACAACACCGCAAAGCCAAAGAAGGACACGAGAAAGTGGTGTGAGTTCCATAAGAGCTCCACTCACAACACAAGTGATTTTCGGGCCAAGCAGTCGCTAGTGGCCAAGATGAGGGCTTCTGAGTCAGATGCATGCTTCGACTCCGAATCAGAACCTGAAAATGGGAATGAAAAAGGGAAACATATTATTGATGCGGAGCCCAATGCCACTATTGCCACTACAATGATCCAGAAGGAGGAACCGGAAGATCCAGAGGAAGAGGAACGTCTCTTCCACTCCTAGATGTGGGTAAATGGCTCCCCTGTACAGTTCATTGTTGACAATGGGAGCCAAAAGAACCTCATTTCAGCAGATGCCATGAAGCGGTTGGGATTGTCGACCACAGCTCACCCACATCCATACACCATCGGGTGGCTTCACCAAGGACGGGATCTCCGCGTCAACCAAAATAGCAGCGCCTTCCCTATAGCATCAAGCCCTTTTCACTAATATATTATGTGACGCTGCTCCTATTGATGTTTCTCGATGTATTATTAGGACAACCATACTTGTGGAAGCAAGCCATGCCATGTATGAGTGTCGGCCTCAGGTCGTTATTGTTACTTTGGGAATAAGTTAAATAAGTTTTATAGATACCATAGGTACCACCTCCTACCACTAATTCTTTGGTTAATGCAAAAACATTTAAGCTCATTTCCCAAACCAAAGAAATTCGTTTTCTTGATGATCCGCTTCACTCGCAAGAAAAATACCGTGGGCCACTAATCGCCACCCAAGGCTCCTCTACACGACAAAAACAAATGGATAAGGTTATGGAGGAGTACGGAGACATCTTCACCTCACCCAGAGGGGTTCCTCTGCACTGTCAGGTCAAGCACCCGATTGATCTGACCCCAGGTGCGCCGCTACCCAATGGACCGATCTATCGGCGCTCTGTTCTGGAGAATGATGAAATCAAGAGGCAGATTCAGGAGCTGCTGCAAAAAGTTCACATTCGACCAAGTTCATCGCCCTGTGGGAGCCCGATCATGTTGGTACAAAAGAAGGATGGGACGTGGAGACTTTGTATTGACTATCGGGCACTGAACAAGATCACTGTCCGGAATAGGTACCCGATCCCACGGATTGATGACCTTCTGGACCAACTCAAAGGTGAAAATTATTTCAGCAAGATTGACTTGAAGTCGGGGTATCACCAAGTACCGATTGAACCCTCCGATGTGTGGAAGACTGCCTTCAAAGCCAAGGAAGGCCTTTTCGAATGGCTGGTCATGCCTTTTGGGTTGAAGAATGCTCCCGCAACCTTCATGATGATGATGAATGACATCTTGCGGCCATTCACCAACTCATTTGTAGTGGTGTACTTGGATGACATTATGATCTTCTTGCACTCAGATTTGGGAAGAGCACCTTCACCACATCCGACAAATCCTCCAAACACCGCAACACAAGTTGTGTGCCGATCTCCGAGAAGTGAAATTTTGGCATGACCCAGGTTCAATATCTGCGATACATTATTGATGAAAGGGGGGTGCATGTGGATCTAGCCAAGATCCAAGTAATAGGAATTGCCAGCCCTAACTACTATAACACGCTGGGCTGTACTGGTCTTTACACTTCTTTGACACAGGTTCGTGTTGGGATTCTCTCATATCACTTGGCCCTTGAGTCAAGTCACTAAGGGAGGAGTGAGAGAAAAATTATTTTGGTCAGAACCTCAAGAGAAGGTGTTCACAGAATTGAAAAATCGCCTCTATTCTGCCCCAGTGCTCACTTTACCACACTTGCAACAGCCATTTGAGATCAAGACATATGCCTCTGACTATGCTATTTGTGCAGTTCTTACTCAACAGGGACATCCAATGGCATATCACAGTGAGACATTGTCTGACATAGTTCACAAGTATCCCACTTATGACAAAGAAATGTATTCCATTGTGCAAGCTTGTCGAAAATGGAAGCATTACATTTTGGGGAAGGAAACAATCATCCACACAGACCACTGGCCCCTGCAGTTCATACAGACACAAGGGAAGTTGCAAAATGATTGCCATCAAAAGTGGTCCACATATCTCCCATAGTTTCATTTGAACATCAAGTAAAAAAAGGGTAGCACCAATAATGTTGCAGACTACCTCAGTCGACCATCGATCGTGGCGCTCACCACCGTGCTCAACTCTTGTGGGCATGAGACTTCTGATTGGCCACTTCTCTATGAGAGTGACCCAGAATTCAGCCACACTTACAAGGCACTCTTGGGGGGTACACAAGTTCCAAATTTTCACCTCCAAGATGCACTTTTATGTCACCTGGGACACCTTTTTGTTCCTTCAAGCGAACTTGCTAAGATGATATGGGAAGCACAATACAGTCGAGTTGTTGGGAATTTCAGGGTCGAGAAAACAGTAGCAGTACTACAGAGGTATTTCTATTTTCTGAACCTTCGAAAAGATGTCAGGAAGCACATCAAATCTTGCACTACTCGTGCCATTGCCAAACTGACCATCAAGAAGCAAGGCCCATATACTCCGCTACCGACCCCTAGCCGACCTTGGGAATCCAACTCCATGGATTACATGTCGGGCCTATCTTCTACTAAGCATGGAAACGAATTGCTTTTTCATGGTCGCGATAGATTCTCGAAGATGGCCATCATGGCGGCCCAAGAGAATATCATAGCAGAAGCATCGTAAACTCTTCTTTGAACGAGTGTGGGTGCACTTTGGATCCCAAATATCATATCGATCTGGATAGCCGTGTTCTCAAAGACATTTATCTGCTTCTCTGGTCAATGTTGGATACCAAGCTCACCAAGTCCACAGCTTTCCATCCCCAACTAGATGGCCAGATAGAGGTAGTCAACAGAATGCTTGTACACATTCTGCGCATGTACAATTCAAAGTATCCACACACATGGGACGAGAGCCTCCGATATGTACAACATAGTTATAATAGGGCTCTCCACAGTTCAATCAGCCATAGCCCCTTTCAGGTGTGCTTGGGATTCCAGCCATTATGTCCTATTGATGTAGCCATAACATTTGTAGCTGCTCAGGCCGATTCAGCTCATGTCCAGTCTGAAGTTGAAAAAGCAAGTAGCTTCATCGAGCACATTCAACACATCTACCAGCATGTCCATGATATATTGGATAGAGCCAATGCCAAGTACAAGCAACGCCATGATCAACACCAGGTGCCACACAACTTCCAGGTGGGTGACAAAGTATGGTTACATTTGCAGAAGGACAGCCTCACTGGACCCCACCGCAAGCTTCGCCCACTCCGATACGGGCCGTACATGATCACCAAGGATCTAGGGAACAATGCCTTCAAGCTCATTATTCCACCACTCCTTGGTCTGCACCCATTATTCAATGTGGATCGCCTTCGTCCTTACTTCCCACCTCTACTGGACACCTCAGACATTGCAGAACAACTCACACCAACAGAGTTAAACCCAGACTGCATGGAACAGGCCAGCACAGATTGTATCAGGGACATGAAAATAAAGAGCACTCACCAACAGAACATCCAACTATATTGGGTTTTCAAATCTGGCCAACTCCTGCACCAAGGCAAGTGGTTCACCAGGGACCAAGTTCAGCAGAAGTTTCCTCATCTCATGGATGAACTCAACGCAATGGGGACGATTGCTTCCTAAGGGGGAGGAATGATCTAGGTGGATATTGGTGGCCACCCACCTATTCCACTTGGGGCCCCACCATTGCCTCTTTCATTTTTTCAGTTTCGGCATAACTTACTATTTTTAGCAGTTTTTCGGGTCCTGAACTTCCGGAGCCGTTTTGAGGCCCTAAACGACATTTTTTGGGCATTGTGCCTCCAACAAATATCATTCCATTTTGGAATGGATATTTGTGGTGAAAGTTCTAGTCCTCAGATAGATCTTTCTAATGATGTACCATGTGCATCAAACGAAGATAGTATGTCAAAGTTACGTCCCTGGGAAGTTGAAACACCAATTTACCCAAACGGGGCCCATAGTTTTGGCGCTTCATCTCCTAGGGTTAGGTTTTTGGATGTTTAGAGTTCTCCATTGTTTCTGAATAATAAATAGGCCCTCGAGCCTCATTGTAACTCAGTTGAGAGGCCTGTAGCTGCCACATCTCTTCTCAGAGATAGCTACCAGCGCCCTAGCTAGTTTTATTTCCATTCTGTCTGTAAGCAAATTTCAGTTCTTTGATATTAATGAAATGAAGTGCTATTTCCACTACATCTCTATATTTATGGTTATATGTTTATTCTGTTGCGTTCCTGCATAAATCCGGATCAGTGGTATCAGAGCGGTATGCTTTTTCTCGATCCTTCTTTGCATGTTCCCAACGAGGTTGGGGTATAAGGAGCTAGGGCTTGATCTGGTGGAACCTTTGCAAGATCAGCCTCGCAAACCTCGACGGACGCCCATGGGGGACGAAAAGAAATATGAGGGAGCAGGAGATCCTATCAAAATATTGCTCAGCAGAGCCTCGAAAACAAAGAACCACATGGATAACTTTGCTTAGATCTCAATCGGTCCGGCTCACCCACACAAGATTCGCATCCGAAGCAGCACCCACTCGAGGCGCACTCTCTTAAGGTACAAGTAAATTTTTACATTCCCATATTTGAGAGTCAAATAGATGTAGGTGTCGTAGATAGATGGATGAATCTATTAGAAGGATATTTATCGGTTCATGACTTTTCAAACCGGGAGAAGATTATTTTTGCACTCCTCAAAGCTACCCCCCATGTTAAGGACTGGTTGGAAACCTACTGTGAGAACAAGGACCAGACAGAACCCTCTCTGTTCTCGGTTGTACCAACTTGGAATTATTTCCGAGACGCCGTCAAGGAACAATACTATCCCGTGGGGAGCTATGAGGACAAGTACATACAATGGACCACGCTGCGACAAAAAAGGGATCAAGATGTGCATGAGCTTCGATTTAACTGCTCCCATACCCCGGGCACAAAGTTGGGTATCAAAGATTCAGAGAAAAATCTGGTGCTAAAGTATCGCAATTTTCTGCACAGATACATTTAGGAGGAAATGGAGTTCCTCGACATCTCCTCGCTTGGTACGACATACCGGTATGCTGCCAAGATTGAGTAGAAATTCAAACAGAAGAAGCGAGACTTTGGATCTGCGGATCAAAATCAAGGGAAAGGTGCTTCCAAACCACAGAACAAAGGACAGAGCCAAGGCATGGCAACTAAAGACAACCCGTCGAAGCCATAAGAAAAGAACAACACCGCAAAGCCAAAGAAGGACACGGGAAAGTGGTGTGAGTTCCATAAGAGCTCCACTCACAACACAAGTGAGTGTCAGGCCAAACAGTCGCTAGTGGCCAAGATGAGGGCTTCAGCCGTATGCATGTCCGACTCCGAATCGTAACCTGAAAAGGAATGAAAGGGAAACAACATTATCGATGCGAGCCCAATGCCAATGTCGCCACCACAAAGATCCAAGGTATGAGGAACCGGAAGATCCGCAGGAGGAGGAATGTCTCTTCCACTCCAAGAAGTGGGTAAAGGGCTCTAAGGTCTAGGTTGTCGACAATGGGAGCCAAAAGAACCTCATTTTAGCAGACATCATGAACTGGTTGGGCTTGTCAACCACAGCTCACCCACATCCATACACCATCGGGTGGCTTCACCAAGGACGAGATCTCCGCATCAACCAGTAGTGTCACCTACCCTATAGAAACAAGCCCTTCACAGATGAGGTATTATGTGACGTTTCTCCTATTGATGTTTCAGATGTATTATTAGGACAACCATACTTGTGGAAGCATCATGCTATGTATGAGTCTCGGCCTCACGCTGTTATTGTTACTTTGGGAAATAAGTTGTACAGAATACCAAAGGTACCACCCTCCGCCGTTTATCTCTTTGCCACGTAAAAAAATGTGTAAGAAGTTTATTTCAAACTAGGAAATTTGTTTTCCTGATGATCCGCAACCAGGGCAAGAAGAAGACTATGGCCACAACCTCCAAACAAGGCTCCTCTGCACAACAAAAACAAATGGATAAGGTTGTGGAGGAGTACGGGGACATCTTCACCTCACCCACAGGGGTTCCTCTACACTGTCAGGTCAAGCACCTGATTGATTTGACCCCAGGTATGCCGCTACCCAATGGACCGATCTATCGGCGCTCTGTTCTGGAGAACGATGAAATCAAGAGGCAGATTCAGGAGCTACTGCAGAAAGGTCACATCCAACCAATTTCATCGTTCTGTGGGAGCCTGATCGTGTTGGTACAAAAGAAGGATGGGACGTGGAGACTCTGTATTGACTATCGGGTGCTGAACAAGATCACTGTCCAGAATAGGTACCCGATCCCACGCATTGATGACCTTCTCGGACCAACTCAAAGGCAGCAAATATTTCAGCAAGATCGACTTGAAGCTCTGGGTATCCCCCAAGCATCAATTGAACTCCTCCGACGTGTGGAAGATCGCTCGTGCTGGCGAAGACCTTTTCGAATGGCTTGTTGCGCCTTTCAAAGCTGACGAATGCTCTTGCAACCTCTATGAGGATGATAGAAGATAATCTGTGCTATCCACCAACTCATTTGTAGTGGTGTAATTGGATGACATTCTGATCTTCATCCTGACATGGGAAGAGCACCTCCACCACATCCGAGAGGTCCTCCAAACACTATCGCAACACAAGTTGTGTGCTAATTTGGAGAAGTGCACTTTTGGCATGACTCTGTGTTCAATATCTCATGATACATTATTGATGAAAGGGGGGCATGTGGATCCAGTCAAGATCCAAGTAATTAGGGATTGGCTAGCCCTAACTAATATAAACATGAATGACAGATGTTCCTGGTCTTGTTAATTTCAAGGTGAGGTTCGTGTTGGGATTCTCTCATATCACTTGGCCCTGAGTCAAGTCACTGGTCACTAAGGGAGGAAGGAGAGAAAAATTATTTTGGCCGAACCTCAAGAGAAGGTGTTCAAGGTAATTTTCTGAAAATCGCCTATTCCTCGCCTCTCAACAGTGCTCACTTTACCAGACTTGCAATAGCCATTTGAGATCGAGACAGATGCCTCTGACTATGCTATTGGGGCAGTTCTTACTCAACAGGACATCCAGTGGCATTTCACAGTGAGACATTTTCTGACACAGTTCACAAGTATCCCACTTAGGACAAAGAAATGTATTCCATTGTGCAAGCTTGTCGATAATGGAAGCATTACATTTTGGGGAAGGAAACAATCATCCACACAGATCACCGGCCCCTACAGTTCATACAGACACAAGGGAAGTTGAAGAATGATCGCCATCAAAAGTGGTCCACATATCTGCAACAGTTTCATTTGAACATCAAGTACAAGAAGGGTAGCACCAATCATGTTGCAGATCGCCTGCCACATGGCCGATCGTGGTATGCTTTCAAGATTTTTTCACCGTACCAACTCTTGCAGTGCATGAGACTGATTGTCACGCTTTCATGAGAGACCCAATTCAGCCACACATACAAGGCACTCTTGGGGGGTACGCAAGTTCCAAATTTTCACCTCCAAGATGCACTGTTATGTCACCTGGGACACCTTTGTGTTCCTTCAAGTGAGTGTGCCAAGATGATATGGGAAGCACACTACAGTCGAGTCGCTGAGAATTTCGGGGTCGAGAAAATAGTAGCAATCCTGCAGAAGTCTTTCTATTGGCCGAACCTTCGAAAGGATGTCTAGAAGCACATCAGATCCTGCACTACTTATGCCATTTCCAAACCGACCATCAAGAAGCAAGGCCCATATACTCCTACCTACCCCTAGTCGACCTTGGGAATCCATATCCATGGATTACATGTCGGGCCTGCCTTCTACTAAGTAGGGAAACGACTGTTTTTTCATGGTCGTCGATAGATTCTCGAAGATGGCCATCATGGCGGCCTGCAAGAAGAATATCACAGCAGAAGCCACTGCTAAACTCTTCTTTGAACGAGTGTGGGTGCACTTTGGGATCCCACAGTCTATCATATCAGATCGGGATAGCAGGTTCCTCAGCACATTTTGGTCCAGCCTCTGGTCGATGTTGGATACCAAACTCACCAAGTCCACAGCTTTCCATCCCCAAACAGATGGCCAGACAGAGGTCGTCAACAGAATGATTGTACACATTCTGCGCATGTACAATTCAAAGCATCCACGCACATGGAACGAGAGCCTCCCTTATGTACAACATAGTTATAACCGGGCTCTCCACAGTTCAATTGGCCATAGCCCCTTTCAGGTGGGCTTGGGATTCCAGCCACTATGTCCCATTGACGTAGCCATGCCATTTGCAGCTGCTCAGGCCAATTCAGCTCATGTCCAGTCTGAAGTTGACAAAGCAAGTAGCTTCATCGAACGCATTCAACACATCCGCCAACAGGTTCATGATATATTGGACAGAGCCAATGCGAAGTACAAGCAGCGCCATGATCAACACCGGGTGCCACACAACTTCCAGGTGGGCGACAAAGTATGGCTGCATTTGCAGAAGGAGCGCCTCACTGGACCTCACCGCAAGCTTCGCCCACTCCGATATGGGCCGTACACCATCACCAAGGCTGTAAGGAACAATGCCTTCGAGCTCGGTATTCCACCATTCCTTGGTCTGCACCCGATCTTCAATGTGGATCACCTTCGTCCTTGCTTCCCTCTACTGGACACCTCGGACATTGCGGGAACAACTCATACTAACGAGTTAAACCCGGGCCCACATGGAACGAGGGCCACCACAGTTGTATCGGGGAGATGAAAATAAAGAGCACTTGCCAACGGAGACATCCAACTGTATCGGGTTGTCGAAGTGGCCAACTCCTGCACCAAAACGAAGTGGTTCACGGGGGACCAAGTTCGGCGAGAAGTTTCCTTATCTCATGGATGGAACTCCAGCGCAATGGGGACCACTGGCTCTAGAGAGGAATGATCGGTGGATATTGGTGGCCACCCGCCTCTTCCACTTGGGGCCCCACCATTGACTCTTTTATTTTTCGGTTTGGCTACAACTTACTATTTTAAAGTTTTTGGGTCCTGAACTTAAGAACGTTTTAGGGGCCTAAACGACGTTTTTGGGCATTGCGCCTCAAAAATATCATTACGATACAGGAATGGATATTAGGTAGTGAAAGTTATGATCGTATTAGATATTTCTAATGATGTACCATGTGCATCAAGCAGAGATAGTATGCCAAAGTTACGTCCACAGAATTGACTTCATTTTGGCTTAAGGGCCCATAGTTTTGGCGTTTCATCTCCTAGGGAATACAATTTTTTTTGGATGTTTAGAGTTCTCCATTGTTTCTCAATAATAAATAGGCCCTCGAGGCTCATTGTAACTCGAGTTTAGGGCTTTGTAGCCACCACATCTCTTCTCGGAGATAGCTACAGCGCCCTAGCTAGTTTTATTTCCATTATGTCTGTAAGCAAGTTTCGGTTCTTTGATATTAATGAAAGGAAGTGTTATTTTAACCTACATCTCTATATTTATGGTTATATGTTTGATACATTTGCATTCTGCATAAATACGGATCCTTTGGTATCCATAAATCGATGCTGCTTTTTCTCGATCCTTCTTTTCATGTTCCCACGCGAGGTCGGGGTGTCGGGGGCGGAAGCCGATCTAATTACGACCTTTACAAGAATGCGGCCCTCGCAAACCTTGACGGACACCCATGGGGACGAAAGAAAGATGAGGAGCGGGGATATCCTATCAAAATATTGCTCAAGGAGGCCTCGAAAAACAAAGGAACGCGATGATGGATAACTTTGTAGATCCTTCAACGGCTGCCCACGCCGGCGTACGCCTGCATCCCGACGACCACTGCGGAGGCGTGACTCCTTTTTTAAAGGTACAAGTAAATTTTGACATTTCCATATTTGAGGGTCAAATAGACGCGATTCCTGGTAAGTAGATGGTTGAATCTGCTAGAAGGATATCTCTTTGTTCATGACTTTTCAAGGCGGGAGAAGATTATTTTTCATACTTAGAAGCTACCCCCATGTTAAGGGCCCGGTGGGAAACCTGTAAGAATAAATGACCAGACGAGAACCCTCTCTTGTTCTCGGCCTACCAACTTGGAATTCTTTCGAGACGCGGGATCGAACGAGTACTATCCCATGGGGGAGCTATGAGGACAAGTACACTTCCTAATGGACCACGCTTGCAACAACAAAGGGATCAAGATGTGCATGAGGCGACGAATCTGTTCCATACCACTGTGCACAAAGTTGGGTATCAAAGATTCGAAGAAAAATCTGGTGCTAAAGTATCATAGGCGTACGCACGAGATACATTAAGGAGAAATGGAGTTCCTCGACATCTCCCTTTCTTGGTACGAAAATACCGATGTTGCTAGATTAACGAAGCGAAATTCAAACGAAGAAGCGAGACTTTGGATACGCGAATCAAAAGCACAGAAAGAGTGCTTCCAAATCGCAGAACAAAGGAGACGAGCCAAGGCATGGTGGCTAAAAGACAACCCGCTGAAGCCACTTGCAGAAAGAAACAACACCGCGAAAACCAAAAGAGGACAAATGGTAGCGAGTTCATAAGAGCTCCACTCACAACACAAGTGAGTGTGGAACCCACTTCCGATCTCTAGTGGCGAGATGTCAGGGCTTGAGTCGGATGCATGTCGACTCAGATGAGGACACGAAGGGGACGAAAAAGGGAAACGGATTGTTGATGCGGGCCCCGTGCAATGTTACTGCTAAGAATCGGAAGGAGGAGCAGGAAGATCCGGAGGAAGAGGAATGTCTCTTCCACTCCAAGATGTGGAGTAAGGAGAAACCCCCTATACGGTTCATTATGGAAACAATAGGAGTAAATAACCTCATTTCAGCGAAGGCTGGCAGAGCGATTGGGCTTGTCGACCACAACTCACCCACATCCATACACCATCGGTGCTTCACAAGGACGGAAGGTTGCCGATCTGTCAGCCGGCGGTGCCACCTTCCTATGGCATCGACCCCTTCACGGATGAGGTGGAAACCCTTCATGACATTTCTCCTATTGATTTTCGATGTATTATTAGGACAACCATACTTGTGGAAGCATCATGGTGTGTATGAGGTTTGGCCTTGCCTTTATTGTGTTACTTTGGGAAATAAGTTGTACGAGTTCGAGGTACCACCTCCACCGCTATCTCTTTGGTTCTTTGCAAAACAATACGGTAAGCTCATTTCCTAAACTAGGAAATTTGTTTTCTGATGATCACTGACATGAGAGGCGAGAAGAAGACTATGGCCACAACCTCCAAACAAGGCTCCCTGCACAACAAAAAAAAATGGATAAGGTTACATGGGAGGAGTAACGAGACATCTTCACCTCACCCCACGGGGTTCCTCTTGCTTGTCGGGGTCAAAACACACAGTTAGTTTGACGGTATACCGCTGCAATGGGTAGATCTATCGGCGCTGTTATGAACGATGAAATCCGAGATTAGGGAGCTGCGCGGAAAGGTCTATCCAGTAAGTTCTCCGTCACGGCGGAGCCGGAAGTCGTGTTGGTACAAAAGAAGGATGGGGCGTGGAGACTCTATATTGACTATCGGGTGCTGAACAAGATCAATTTCTAGAATGAGTACCCGATCCCACGCATTGATGACCTTAGATGACTCAGAGTGCAAAATATTTCAGCAGCTATCGACTTGAAGTGAGGTATCACTAGATGCCGGTGGACACTCGATGTGTGGAAGACTACCTTCAAAGCCAAGGAGAAGCGCACTGAGAATGTTTGGTTGCTTGCTGGGTTGACGAATGCTCCGCAACCTTCACGAGGATGATGGATGACATCTTGTGGCCTTCCATAACTCATTTGTAGTGGTGTACTAGGATGACATTCTTATCTTCGTGAGACTTGGGAAAAGAGCACCTTCACCACGTCTAACAAGTCCTCCAAACCTTTGTGGCAACACAAGTTGTGTGCCAATGCGATGCACTTTTGGCATGACCCGGGTTCAATATCTAGGATACATTATTGATGAAAAGGGGGTGCATGTGGATCCGGCCAAGATCCAAGTCATTCGGGATTGGCTACTTTCTATAGCGAGAGCTTCGCGGCTTTACCGGTCTTGCTAATTTCTACCCCAGAGGTTCGTGTTAGGATTCTCTCATATCACTTGGTCCTTAAGTCAAGTCACCAAGGGAGGAGCGAGAGAAAAATTATTTTGAGGTCGGAACCTCAACGAAGGCATTCACAGGGCTGAAAATCCTGTATTCTGCCCTAGTGCTCACTTTGCAGACTTGCCAATAATACATTTGAGATGAGATAGATGCCTCGACTGTACTGTTGAGACGGTTCTTACTCAGCATGTACATCAAGTGGCATATCATAGTGGTGTTGTTTTGACATAGTTAGCAAGTATCCCATATGACAAAGAAATGTGACTAATTTCATGAAAGCTTGTCGAAAATAGGAAGCATTACATTTTAAGGAAGGAAAAAAAATCATCCCTGAATACCGGCCCACTGCGGTTCATACGGACACAAGGAAAGTTGCGGAATGATACCATGAAGTGGTCACATATCTACAACGATTCCATTTGAACATCAAGTACGAAGGGCGGCACCAATAATGTTGCGGACGCCTCGAGCGGCTCCCGCCGATGGCGCTCACCACCGTGCTTTCCCGACTATTGTGGGCATGAGACTACACGATTGGTAGCTACTCACATGAGGTGACCCCGAATTCGGCCACACTTACAAGGAACTCTTGGGGAGTACGCAAGTTCAGAATTTTCACCTCCAAGATGCCTTTGTTATGTCACACAGGACACTTTTGTTCCTTCAGAGTAGACGTACCCAAGATGATATGGGAAGCACGGTACGATCGAGTGTTTAAAGCATTCAACGTTGAGAAAATAGTAGCAATCCTGAGAAGTATTTATTTGGCCAAGACACAAGAAAGGATGTAGAAGCACATCAAATCACTATGCCTTGTACCATTGCCAAACCAACCATCGAAACAGAGCCTATATAATCCTCTACCTACCCTAGTTGACCTTGAGGATCATCTCGATGGATTACATGTTGGGCTTGACTACTAAGTAGGGAAATGAGCGTGTTTTCGTGATAGTCGACGATTCTTGAAGATGGCCATCATGGCGACTGTGAAGAATATCAAGGCGAAGCCTTGCTAGCTCCTTTCTTTGAACGAGTGTGGGTGCACTTTGGGATCCACGATCTGTGTCATGCTCAGTTGGGATAGCGGGTTCCTTAGCATTTGGTCCGGCCTGCGGTCAATGTTGGATACCAAGCTCACCAAGTCCCACGGCTTTCATCCCAAATAGGCTTAGCCGGATATAGAGGTCGTCAATAGAATGCTTGTACACATTTTGTGCATGTACAATTCAAAGCATCCACATGGACGAGCCTCACATGTGCTTATAGTTATATTGAACGCTTCTCCCGAGTTCCAAAATGTGTAGCCCCATACCAGAGATGGGCTTTGGATTAACCACTATGTCCTATTACGTGTAGCCTGTACCATTTTACGCGTGCTCAAGCCGATTTCGCTCATGTCAGGTCGAAGTTGACAAAACAAGTAGCTTCATCGAATTGCATTCAACACTTCCGCCGGCGGGTTCATGATATGTTCGACGAACGGTACCAAGTAAAAACAACACCATGATCGACATCGGGTGCCACACAACTCGGTGGGCGACAAGTATAGCTGTTCTGGAAAGGGCGCCTCTGGACCCGCCGCTTCGCCCACTACGATATGGGCCGTACCATCACCAAGGCTGTAAGGAACAACGCCGAACTCGGTATTCCACCATTTCTTAAGTCTGCTGGAGTCTTCAATGTGGATCGCCTTTGTCCTTGTAAATTCCCACCTCTCTGGGCACCTCGGTACTTGGAGACAACTCACACCAGCAGTTAAACCCGGACTGCATGGAGCAGGCCACCTGTGCTTATCGGGGACATGAAAATAAAGACGCACGATAGAACATCCGGCCTGCTCGGGTTGTCAAAGCTGGCCAACTCCTACACCAAGGCATGTGGTTCTAGAGACCAAGTTCGAAGTTTCCTCATCTCATGGATGAACTCAACGCAATGGGGACCATTGCTTCCTAAGAGGGAGAATAGTCAAGTGGATATTGGTGGCCACCGCCCTGTTCCCACTTGGGGCCCCACCATTGCCTCTTTGATTTTAGTTTTGGCACAACTTACTATTTTTGCTCAATTTTCGGGTCTGAACTTCCCAGGAGCCATTTTGAGGCCTAAAGCATTTTTTGGGCATGGTCACCTCTCCAACTAATATCATTCCATTCTAAAATGGATATTGGTGGGTAAATTTTAGTCTGCTCTGGATAGATATTTCAATTATAGCTACCATGTGCATCAAGCGAATAGTATGCCAAGTTACGTCCACAGGAAGTTGAAACACCAATTTACCCAAACGGGGCCCATAGTTTTGGGCGCTTCATATCCTAGGGTTAGGTTTTTGGATGTTAGAGTTATCCATTGTTTATAAATAATAAATAGGCCCTCGAACTCATTTAACTCAGTTTAGAACTGTGTATACATCTCTTCTCGGAGATAGCATTTCACCGTAGCCCTAAGCTAGTTTTATTTCCATTAAATGCATGAAAATTTGAGTTCTTTGATATTAATGAAATGTGAAGTGTTATTCACATTGCATCTCTGTATTTATGGTTATATGTTTGATACATTTGCATTCCACACGCAAATCCGGATCACGACGTTTCCAAATTTCCCATTTGGGTCTTTTTTGCATGAATTGCACCCTTTTTCTTTTCATTTGTTGTTGGGGTTTGGTGCCCCTCATTGTAATAGTGGTTTCCTTTATTTGGGTTATATCTAGTGCTCCCCTAGTGTTCCTTAACGGCTAATGTGGCCTCTCTTCTTTCTCCAAAGTTGGTGGGCTAGGGCTTGTTGCATAGATTTTATGTATGATTTTGAAGTAAGGTTTTCTTAAGACAAAAAAAGGAAATCCTATTTTTCTTTCCTGAAAAAAAAAAGATAGACAATGCCGCTCATTGTGGAATTTTTCTAAGAAAAGGTGATTGGAAAGGGTACATATTTAAACATTATAAATACCAAAATTAGCATATTTGTGAACTATACTCTACCATTCATGCTACGAAATACATCACTCATCCCATAAACATAGTGTTCGAAGTATTTGAGGTAGCATCGGGTGTGCTCTAACCCTTAAATTTTGTGAAGGGATAAAACACACAAGACCTCCAAAACCATAAAGAATTTGGAGAAATTTCATCTGGTGTGTGAGATATTAAAATAATTATTATTATTTTTAATTATAACCCTAAGTCTAACTTAGGGAATTAGAAAAGAATAAAATGAAATAATTAAACACATGTGATGAAATGTTCTAAGTGACGCGGTCAGCCATTATTTTAAATAAGGCATTGATAAAGTTAAATCACAACCATTGATGTGTCCGTGAAAACATATAAGAGAAAGGCTTGAGTCAGCAAGACACACACATAGTACGAAGAGATCGAATTCTTGTGACGGAACGGTGCTCAAACGAGATGGATTCGTGACTGGGGTGCAGTAGGGAGTAGATCTGATGATTGGTCGGAAGGATTAAGAGTACAATGCGAGAGCAAGGGTATCGGAAGATAAAGTAGAGCGAGTGCGACCATCAAAGGGTGTTGTAACGGTCCCTCGAGAGGGTGGCCTTGAGCTCACACGAGGGCCCACGCGGGCGAAAACACAACATCTCGAAAAGGAAAAGTCTGAATTTTTTTCGGGAGAGGGTTTTTAGGCTGGAAAGGTTGAAACAAAGATCCAAGAAGGGTAGATCCATGCAGAGATATGGTAGCATAGTCCTTCAGCCGAGGCTATGCAATCTTACCGCAATTGCTACGCAGAACATTGGAGCTTCACTGTTCTCATACGGATGTTTGGGACTTGTGAGTGAGGTATATCTCACATTTCCTCGGATGCGGGGACCTTTCTCTGGTAGTTTTACTAAGTTGCTGCTTTTTTCATGTACTCAAAAACTACGCAACTAATAATAAATCCCCATATCTCTTGCCAGAGTTACCTCAATTGCGGTTTTCGGGAAATTTTTCGAAAAAAATGTGTATCACTTTGTCGAATGAGTGTACTATTCAATAAACGTCTGTATGTGTAGGATACTAATTGTGTTTGTAATTATTTTAAGAAAATTTTATGAAAATAACATGCATAATTAAATCAAAAAGTAGGAGAAGTAAATCAAAGATGCGGATTACGATTTCTATAATGTTGTATTCGAAATTTTCACATGGTATCGGAGTGATTGTAGATCGATGAATGTGCAACAAATCAAATTAAGACATATTTTTTGCGGGGTGGCAAATTTTGAAGCGGCAAAGAATCCGAGAGAAGAAGTGCATCACTAGGAGGACATAGTCACAACAAAAGTCACACGGTACAGGCGATCCCATACGGTGACACAAAGATAATGCGGTGCCTTCCGGAGGGACACGGGGGAACGTGCTGTTGCGTAGTTCTTCCAACGCGAGCGTGTTGAGCTAGTCTTCTCTGAAGCTAGGCAGAGGGATCACAGTCTAATTTTTTGGTTCTTTGTCGATATTTTCGTGGTCCGGATGCAATGCTTCAAATATTCAACGAGTTGTTGGTGTGGTGGAGATTCCTTTGGTATAATTATTGCTAGATAAGTTGACGAAAGAGTGGGAGGAGGATAGTTACTCGGCATATACGCAAACGGATCTAAGAGTCGATCGAGAGGGTGATTATAGAGAACTATTCAATTGTATTTGAGTTTGAATATTTCCAAGACGAAATCGATTTTTTCGGAGGAGAAACTACTATAGAGGTTTCTAATTGCCAAAAAATAGAGATCAATATTTCCAGTAGGTATGTAGTAGAAAGAGGGAGAAGAGTATACGTTCTAACAAATTTGAGCTAAATGGCCTCTCATGGTGAGGTATCGGGACAAGTTGGATGATGTGTTCAACTTCGTCATCTGGAGAGCCATATTCTCCCTTGATCCTAGATGAGTATGAAATCAAAGACTACATTCATAAAATGTCCTAGTTGTTCCTATCGATGCGAGATCCTTTGAATAAATTCAATGAAAATCAAGCGCGGGCAAAGCATTTGATGATGGATGGAGTTAAAGATCACATCGTGTTACATATTTCAGGGAAGAACATTGCAAATGAGATGTAGGATTCTTTGGAGACGATTTATCAAGGGAAGTGATCTGAATATGGGAGAACTTGTTATTTCTATAAACTCCCTCACTCCAAATATTAAAAATTTATTTAAGGATCGGCTCATGTTAACATTTGTGAAGGGGTTTATGTGTGTAGTTTCATGTGTCTTCATGTGTCTTTGATGATTAAATTATAAAGATTAATTCTTTGACCTTTAAAAACACATAAAAAGAAAATGAAATGTAGTAGCCAACTCACAACAATCACATAAAACAATGGATGATGATGGGTTTCACCCCTCCCCTAGGCTACATCTCCATGGACTGCTTTAACTAGCTAGGCCCTCTTGGGATTTATAGAACCAAAAAGTATGATTACAAGAATCTATGATGTCAATGGATTTTTTAGTGTTCCATTGGCTTCAAAGAACATGAAAACCCCAAAAATGACTATCCAATCTGCGAGATTTGGTTCACATCTCCTACAGAACGACCTCCAACACGGTGGCCATGCGTTTGTTTAATCTCTAGAGTGACAAAAAATTTTAGATGTGATACAAAAAATATATAAAATATACCATTGTGTTCATAACATCAAATACATAAAAAATTGACTATTCATTATTGAAATTAACCTTCGATTTGATGCGGAAACTTACAGCCTTCCCCTCTGGTGGTCGTGGTCTTCAAATTTCTTCAACGTGCCAAAAACACACATGAACGAGCTCCATTTCCTACTGCGAGATGTTCCGACGGGTTTACTAGGAATCATGAAAATATGCTAAATTACTATCCTTGAGCAAACATTGGTCGAAAATTGACTCAGTTACGACAAAAATAAATTCCCCCAATTTCTCCTCCGTCACGGGAAAACTAGAGTTAACTCCAGAACCAAGTTTGGTGGAGATCTCCAAAAATAGAAGCCTACGCAAAAGCACCTCTAAATAAGGAGAATAATTAAGGCTTAATCTAAGGTAACTAGCGGATAAGCACACTTTAAAAATCCTCTTAGTGGAAGGCTAGAACATGGTCGCATGCTTGCGGTCACGTGGAGAAAGTTTGGCCCCACTCCTCCTCTCCTTTGCCATCGAGACACTGCATAGATATAGCTACAATTTTGTATCAATAAATTTCAATGTAGAGGGGCTAATGGCCGAATGGTGAGCGCTGGGGTTTTGGAGAGTCACGAGGTTCAAACCACGACCTTTTCCCTTGTGTGTAAGTTTTCACAACATTAAATGGTGGACTTTGGGTTAGTGCTCAATTGTTAATACATATGCTCCATTATAACCATTTGAAGTTTTGGTTTAAAATTTATTATGTGTAATAAGTCTGGTTTTAAATGTATTATGCGTAATTTTTATATAATATAAAGTTTGAAATCAATAATAATATAAAGTTACGAAATCAATAATATATGACATTTTAAAATCATATAAAATATAAAATATATATCATTATATATATAATATATTAATTCCAACCTTAATATTTAAAAAAAATAATTTCCCACATAAAAATCATCATGAACCCAAATTTAACATTGGAGGACATTAGGAAATTTTACACCTTCACAAACAAATTGGTGAATCCAACGGTGACACTTGTCACGGTCCAGTAGACTAAAAATTAGAGAAAGATTCTTTCATAGTGACTAGACTGCCATGTCATCGGTTGTACCTGATACGCATCTTTTAAATTGCATGTTCTGAATGGCCATCAGCCGGCCATAAATCCTTCATCCGAACTTGGTTTTCAAATGAGAGCAGAGTTGCAGTGTTGGATTCCTTTTGACAGGCAGTGAATTTGGGGAGGTCACAGGTTTAAACCCCAACTCTCCCTTAGTGTAAGTTTTACACAACATTAAATGGGACATTGGTTGGTGTTTTTCAAAATGTTAATACATATGCTTCATTAAAATTGTTATCCATATTCAAGTTCAGACTTAGGCTTAAATCCGTTCAACCATTAATACGTATCCTCAACCTTATAATATGAACCCACCAAATATAACCATTTGATGTTTGGGTTTTAAAATGTATTATGTGTAATTGAGTTTGGATTTAAATGTATTATGTGTTATTTTTATATAATATAAAGTTTGAAATCAATATTAATATAATATAGAATTTTAAAATATATAAAATACTAAATATATAATTATATATATAATATATTAATTTCAACAATATTTAAAAAATAATAATTTCTCACATAAAAATCATCATGAATCCATTCAACATTGGAGGATATTGAGTGATTTTGCAGCCTTCACAAACCAAGCTGACGGAATTTCAACGGTGACACTTGTCCCCAGTCCCATTGGATTAAAAATTGAAAGATTCTGCATGTTAGCTGGGCTGCCATATCATCATTTAATACCACTGATGCAATATTTTTTTTAAATTTGCATGCTTTGAATGACGGTCAATAGACCATAACTCCTTCATACGAACTCGGTTTTAGTAAAGCAGTGCATTAGGTCCTTGGCTGATGGAATGATTCTTTTAATCTAGTTTGGTGAAATTATAAGCATTAATTTTTAATATAATTTTGCCCACTGATCCACATTACGATCCTCCTTCCCACTAAGTAGCTTTTGGACCCTAAAAAAGTGGTTATCTCATGAGTGTTGAGCACTCTTCTATTTTCCAATTTCTATCATCTTTATTCTACTTTCACAAATGCCATGAAAACCACTTCGATTCACTAACATGCTTGCCTTGCCTTGGAAATGGCTTGGCTCTTCTTCTTGTTCTCCTTTTTCTTTGCGACCTAATCCAACACTTGTTGGTACTTCTTGATATAATAATTTTGTTGTACCAAATCGATTCCTTGGTGCCTTCCCCTTTGAGAATCATGTTCCTCCTTTGCACAATGAGTGAACTACAACAATAACCCCAGCTATCGATGAAAACAATAAAATAAATGACCATTATTTTACACTCCATGATTCTAAATTCCACATGCAAGAATGCATTTGCCATATCCTTCTCTTATTGGCATCAACACATAACATATTCCCTGGTAATAATTTTTTTTTTGACATCTTGTCACAAACACACATGCAAAAACATAACTTGATGACATATCTTCTTGCTCCTTCAAAGCAACAAATTGCACATCATGTGGACATATGCATGTACTTTCACATCTCGGTGTCAAAACTTATCGACCAAGGCCTAGAGAAAAACATGCCTTTTCAAACAAATCTCAAGTCAATGACATGTGTAAAAAAAATGAATTTCACATCTCTTGAAATACTTCGTCAACATCTCCTTTTCATCTTTGGAGACAAATCAGCTCACCCAGTACGATATGACATGCATGAAACACACAATAAACACAAGTTGATACTCATGCATGTGTAAATGATCAACACTCTCAAGTTGACATCATGCATGTTGTTGTCACTCATTTGCAATATCCTTTATTGAAATTTTTCAAAGCTAAAAAATAAAGAAAATTGTGAAAATGTATGCTAAGAGTAGTATAAAATTTCATGTACTTTAGCATAAAAATGTCAATAGTTACATTAAGTCTAAGGTTTAACACTTTAGCTTTTGTGTGGAAGCGGGTCATTCCCATAGCTAAATAGAGAGCATGTTGTAAGAAGCGGGATCTAATGATTCATCGGGCAAGGAATAAAAGTGTCAGCCACAGTTCTTGAGGAGGGTGCCTCCTTAGTTGACCACAGTGAGCTGCCCGAGCTGATCTAGATCCACAAATGAGATTAGCGTAGGGCATGAACCCCACGAGCCCTCCGTATTGTGAGACCTCCAACGGTGACGTGAGCGGCTCGGTTGGCGAGAACTATAGGCACGTCGGGGGTACTTTTAATGGCCTTTTGGTGCATCATTTCAACATTTAAGTCATAAACTAAGCCACCTATTTAAGATTGGTTCTCATCATTTCAACATGATTGTTGTTCTTCCATAGTAAATATTTTTCACCTATGTCTTTCCTTGTTGTCTACCACCTTGTCACTTCCTTGTTATCTCAAGGCTGAATTATGGCCAAGTGTCCACCCCTTTCTGAGTTCCTCAGGTCATATTTCTCATGGACAGAGAGGGATATTTAGATATTTGTATGTTCTTTAGACCACCTTCTGTTCTATCAACATGTATGTCTGAATGATAAATATTCTCCCATTTCATTGCCATGGTCAAAACGGAGTGCATTGTCTGCATGCATTCCAGAGGCTACACCTTTTCCTAAGTTTGTGTATTAGTTGGGTATCGGTCATGTACCGAGCAAGTGTTCGTGATAAATTTTCCGGGAAAAATGTCTTGTAGGTCTCGGCCCTATTAATTTGTCAAGCTACGTATTCATGAGTCGAGTCTATCATCATTCAACGATGATTTGTTAATAGCACATTATGACAACCTTGCCGAATTCAGATTCAATGCGTTTATCTTTTTCTTAAAGCCAGGATACGAAGCCGGTTTACACCTGAAAATAAATAATTCTCATGGAGGTTTTGATGAAGAATTCGGTGATGCGAGGTGCATTTTGAAGATATTGGGAAAAGACGATGACAATGCGATGAACAAATCAGTTAAAGTTGTTCACCTTGATGATGAAGACGAGGGGTAAGTCTTGGATATTCACTTCTTATTGGCGAGGAAGATGTCAATTCTCAACTGTGACTTATCAACTGACGAGGTTCATTTGAGTTTCTCTCTTATTCCATATATCTTTTATATCAAAATAACAGAAGAAATTCATGGATCTAGGGTTAAATATTATGGATATGAATAAGAAGAGGCAGTCAATGGTATTTTGAATGAGACATAGTAAGGGAAAGAACGAGAATGAGGAGGGTTTGTTTGACTTTGCAAGTCATTTTATGTCACATAGAATTTTGAATGGGATCTCTCTCCCATGCTTCCTTGAGCTCGAGAGTTCTTGCGGCGGGGACAAATTGGATTTGGTGATTGGTATTTCTTTGAAGATCTGTTCTAAAATTCGTTCACAATTTGGTGTAGAACCTTATAGGCTTCCTTTTATTGTTGTGCCTATGAGATTATTTGATTTAGGAGTTCATTAGGAAAAGTTTAAATGTTGGTAAACACATTTGTGCCTATGAAGAAGATCACATATGTTTAGGTTACCAGCATTGTTGGTTCTTTTATAGTCAATATATGAGAAAGGCTGATGAAGGTCTAGTGGGATGTTAGATGAAATGCATCTACTATTAGAAGAGAAGTGGGCTTATGACCCTCACAACGTATTCTAATAGGAAAATTAGAAAATGGATATTCAACATTCATTCACTTAGTAGACCTGATATAGAAAGATAGAAAATAAGGTTTTTCAGGTTTGTGACTCAAATGTAAAAACTCCTATCATATCATAGAAGTCAAATAAGAGAGGTAAAAGAAGCAGTGATTGATTCAAAAAGATGAAGAATAGAGAATTGAAAAGAGGACAAAGCTCGGTGAAGACTCAAAAAATGCTCAACCTGGTTTCTACTACAATTGGAGATGAGAAAAATGTCCCATATTCCTGAAGACATGGAAACACTCGGGGAACAAATTACCTTTAATTAAACTTAGTGTTTCTTAGATTGCGAAATAAATAAAAAAATGAGAGTAAGCATGGAGGCTCAAGGCCCAGAGGTATCAAATAACCCAGTTAAACAAGATTGCTAACTGCAATGGATCTTGAAAAAGTTAATTTAATATTTCTGCCATCCCTACGATATGTCTATAGGTTCGGCCAATAATTTTAATGTTGTGAATCCTTTGTAGATGTAAAAGAAAAAATTCTATTGCTTGACAAAGTAAGTAGATAAAGAGAAACATGTCAACTAATTGTGAATGACTTAACTAAAACCAATGCAATGGAACTCAAGTGAAAACATTCTTGGAAAAGTGATCAAGCAATTGAAGTTAAAATCAAGTCAAGGGCTTTAACAATCCAAAATGAAGAACTTAAAAATATTATTGTGAAGATTGGAGTAGATCCAAATAATGATCCCAGTTCTGAAGAGTATTTCTTTAAAGTGAAGATCCAAATCTCTATACTGAAAAAAAGTTTAAGTTGCCTACATGAGAGCACTCTGTAACATGAAGTTGTAAGTAGAAGTGAGAAAGAGAAACTTCTTCAACAACTCTTGGGAAAGAAATCCACTAATTGAAGAAAACACATTATCATTATAGAATCACATTGAATCTCATACTTGTACTTTTGTTTTACCATCTAACAATGAAGATCCAATAGAAAAAATATCTCAATTGACCTTGAATTGAAGGCAACAGAGAGAGATCACAAAAAGGCACAATATGATTTGGAGACAACAGCAAGGTCAAACAAGCCCGAAAGAGGAAGTCATCAAAAGTATAGATTAGATTGCAAATTTTTGATGCGAGACTAAAAATATCAAGGAAAAATAAAAGGGAAATATATCTAATACGGTAAGGACATCATCTAGAAAGAATGATATCATTAGAAATGAAATAAATTTGAAGTTTTAAAATTTATTTGTAACGAGAAAAAGTATCTATCGAGAGATTTTGAGAACAAGTTATGGAGAGAAGACAAGCAAAAGGAAATTAAAAGATCTATTTAGGCAAGAAAATTTATTTGATTTCATTGATTCCAAAACTAATCGAATTTGGAAGAAGATACAAATTAAAACTATGATTTTATATCTTGTGGAAATTAATAAGATGATTGTTAAAAATTATTGCAAGAAGTACAGAGAGGAAGTTGAGTAGAGCTTAAGGAAAGCCGGTCAACAAAGTTTGATAATTTATTTGACAAAATAGGCGGGCGAGTTTCCATAATCTTTGGGGCCTTAGAGCGATATTTTATAATGGGATTCTTACAAACCATTCTGCGGTATTGAAGCCTTCTATGAGTGGAAAAAACTCCTTTATTGAAAAAGCTTCAGTTCTTAAAGGAGCAACAATGATCAATTTCCTTCAAGGCACTGTCGGCTATTATGGTTAGTGAAGACTTTATTTACGGAAAGCCTTATTCAACATAATCCTTTGCCTTTAGATTGGAATATCTAAGCTGATTCATGCACCCTGAATGTTAGGGTATGGAAAAGTAAGACTGCTGGATGAAAGATCTACCAAAGGATCCCTGGAATTGAAAAGATAAACCAACTAGTTAGGGAAATACAACAACGCGTAATAGGTTCACATTCGGCAAAATAGATTAGGTTTAGTTTATGTTATTTTTCTCTTTAAAGAGAATATAGTAATAAGACATTCGATGACATGTAATAGGTAGTTTAGAAGATTCCTAAGTAGTTGAAGCGGTTAGGATTAGTTTTAATGGTTAAAAGCTGCTTTATATTGTATTTTAAAGACAACAAAGAAAGAAAAGGGTTCCTGGAGTTTGGACCTTTGGGAAATTTTGCCAAATTTTTACTCGGTTTTCAAATGATTAATGAATGAAAAGCAGATTTAGAATTTGTTGATATTGGTATGTTTTCCAGTTTACATTAATATTTTACGTGTATGAATAAAATGATAATGAAGAAATGCATGTCTCTTTACATATGAAGGCTAAGAGTTAAAATCCTTAATAGGCGCTCTTCATTTTAACTAATCTTCTGTCATAAAATCCTTCCGAATTTTAAAGTGATAGATACTTTTTAACGACATATATAAATTTGGGCTTCCTTCCTTCATATTCTTCTCATCATTTCATTTAATATCCTTGAGATAATGGCATTGCAAAGCATTTATTACATTTGATTCTTGAGGGTTTAATAAAAGCATATATGAAGGTGGTCAAACGCAGAGACACTTTGATATTGAATTCTGTACACATGTATAAGGCATTTCCCTGGGGTGATTCCCTTAATATAACTGAGGGTTGTGTCCAAGATTACGACATTTTTTGGCATGTTATGGGACGAAGAAACGAAGTTTTTCTGGGTTTTATTTCATATTTCCTGCAGTTTTCTCGAGGAGAAATATCAGACTATATCTCTGTTTCATAATTCAACGTATAAAAGGCCACATACAAGGTGGGATACTTCTGTGAGAAAGCACCAGATGCAATAGGATCCTAAGTGGTTTCTAGAAAATTTTAAAACCAAAGCTTTCTACATAAGAGTTACTTTTCTACACACAAGCGGCGGCCCGATTCATAGTCCCTCATCCAAGGATATTTCCTAGAAACTCATTTTCTCGAAAGCAGGAATCCTTTTCCCCACATTTCATTTTCAAGAGCTTCAAGGTTGAAGAACAATATATTGAGTCTTTTAATTTACATTCTGAGGAGCTCAACCAAATACGGTTGTCAGTTCTTCGACATTGTACATCAACCTATATCGGTTGTTTACACCATCCATCCATATTTAGCGGTATACAAACCCCACTACTCAGGAGCAATTAACCAAAGGTATAAACATGGCATTGTTCCACTGCTTTCTTGATGAATAGATATGCAACACATTAAAATCTTCCTCAAACTATGAATACATGCCTCAAGAATATCTCTTTAGGTCTGCCTCGTTTCTTGGTGAAGATGAAATATTATGAGAGTTGTACTTGCCATTGTTTTGCACCCCTAATACGGGGAATCTAAATGTTGAACATCTTGAAATTGAAAATGACAGTATTTTTAATAAATTCTTTGAATGGGGCTTGAAGAAAAACCAAACAAAAGTTTCAGATAAACAAATTAACAATTGGGATGAATTAGAAACACAATTCATCCAAAGATAGGAGTGAGATATCATGGTTATTCATTGACGGAGTCATTAGGGGAATTTTGAGGTCTAAAATGGGCCTCTAAGAAATTATAAAATAATAGTGGAAATCATAAAATAAAATTTGATGACATCATCAAATTTTAGGAAAAATAACAAACTACTTTTTCAACTCATATTTTCAAAACTATCTCCCAAACTTTTACTCAAATTTAAGCGAGGTACTGGGTGGATGCAAAATTTAATACATCATCCGGGAGTACCCATATTTTCATTTTAGTAGGTATTTGCTACACGAAAAATGAAATACATGAAAAACATGATTACAATCATGTTTTTCATGTATTTCTTTTTTAATGCTTGGTCGACAAAAATAATATAACATCATTCCTCTACAGTGAAAATTAATTTTGCATCAGCATCATTGCTAAAAACTTGAAAATTTGGTAAAAAAATTCAGGAGACAAGTTGAAAATCTGATTGAAAAAGTAATTTCAGTATTATATTATTTTTTAATATTTTTACCCTTTTACTTAAAAAATGGTAGAATCTTATCCCCCATGGTTGAAATCATCATCTTGAATCCTATTGGCTCTTATAAAGTTTATTTTGGTTGTGCATTTTTCTGGGGAGGCCCATTTTAGACATAAAAAATTCACCTAATATTATTTTCTCGAAAAGTCATGTGAAAACGCATTTGATTTTATTAAAAGATTCAATAAATTGTACAAGCAGTTTACCTTTGAAATGACTTCCTGGTGACTGGAGCAAGAGTAGTTTTTGATGGAGAATTTTGTATCAGATTTTAGTTCACTTTGAGAGAGATAAAGTCTACTACTCTTGAAAAATTCAAAGGCGATGCTTTATATATTGAGGATAACATGGCTAGCTGTGGAAAAATCCAAGAAAAACAAACGGTTAAGAGAAAACTGGAGCCAAGAAGAATCTGCAAGATCAAAGGATTGATGACACAATAAGAGTTTCTCAAGAACTTATCAAATAAACTAGTAAATATGGAGTAGATAATACAAAAATCACACAACAAAATAGAGAGTTTTCAAATCCACAATTTAGAAAACAACCCTGCGGAGATTTGCGAGGAGGGAAAGAAAGAGATAGGGATCAAGTTAGAAGACACCATTGCTATGTAAAACGACACCTTCTGATGTCGATGATGATCGGAAAGTTGAAAAGATGGAATATACGGTGTTTACGTGGGAAGATCTGAGGAAGAAGTAGAGAATGTGAAGAATAATAGAAGTTGAGGTGTCATTTGATCGAAGAAGAGATGGATGAGTATTGTAAGCAATTCACAAATTTTATGCAGCGAGCTGCATAAGAAATATGATTTAAGATAAAAAAAGAGATAAAGAACTTCTAAGGGTGATGAGGAAAAAGAGACAGTTATATTCAATGGCGACTCCACAATAAAGAGTCCAAGGTAAATCATCCAAATAAAGGAAAACAACCTATGAATTGAGTACATTCAGAAATAGAAAGCAATAGGATGAAACTTCCCAAAATAAATTTTTTGATACTAATAATTTAGAGAAGGTTGTTTAAATGTCTAATCGAGAATGTTAGTCTTAGAAAAAATCAAGAAGAACACGAGAAGATGTTAAAAAAACAAAAGTCAAACCTTGATGCAGCAGAAAGAGCTATAAAATATCAAAATTCAAGTGCCCTAGGAGCTAGCTAAGACACCGAGTTACAGAAGGAAATTGTAGAATTCGATAGCTCCTGCAGTCTCATGATATTGGTGATACTTGAAACTTGCAGAGAAAAAAACCGGTGGTAGCTTTGTTCCATGTGGGAAAGAGTTATATTCTTTGTTCCCCCATTTTTATATCGGTGCTTCTTCATGATTTTATTCTTCATAATTGTATGTTGGATTACGGTACATCATAATCTCATGCCATTATACGTAATGAAAAATTAGTTACAAATTATTAAGCCCTATAGAGACCTATATTCATTTGATTTGAAAAGGGTGAAGTGTGTTGGGCTTATCAAAGACATGGTGGTATCCTTGGCCCAAATTCCAGTAAAAAGAATCATGATGGATGTAGTAGTTGCGGAGATATTCGGATGGATTTGGTATGATCTTGTCCGGATCTTGGGGAATGAAAGCTTAGGTGTTTTAAAACCGGACTTCACACTTATGCTATCATTTTTGTGTTTAATGGGGAAGAAAGAAGGTTATACGAAGAAAGCAAGATTTGCTAAAACTACAAAGAAAGATGCGGAAATTCTGTTATGGCCAAGAGAAGGAAGATCTTTCTTGTTTTGTTCTGTATGAAGATGCGAGAATTTCTTGAAAACTCGGAGAAGCAACTCTCTTCAGCAGTTGTACAAGGCTGAGTTTCAAATAAAATTTGGAATTGTTATTTTGATGGTGCCTATTCTAAGGATAGCACGGGAGCTGATTTTCTTGATTTATCTGAAAGGTAATATTTTGCCTTTTTCTTTTAAGCTTGATTTTGAATCGAAAATAATGTAGCTGAGTATGAGGCATTAATTTTGTGTCTTCATTATTAAACAAATGAGAATTGATGCATATGCCATTTTTTTGGTGATTTTGAGTTGATTATAAGACATATTAAAAAATTGTGTCAAACCAAACATCAGAGTTGAGATCATATAGGAATGAGGTTTGGAATATTGAGAATTATTTTGAAGCTTTGAATATTCAATTCATTCCAAGAGAATAAAATAGAATGGTAGATTCATGGTAAGTTTATTGATACATTCAAACCACCCATCAATCCTAAATTGAGATATAGAATGAGTTGAGGCATAGACCCTCAATCCTTGACAATGTTAACAGCCAACTGCAAGTCTTTGAAGACGATGAAAAAATCAATCATTTCGACAATGATTGAGAGGTTTTGAAGATAGTGAAATAGATCAAGAAATGAGCAAGCTAATTAGAATGAAGACTTAAAAATCTTAAGCAATCCATATGTGATCAAAAAGATAATTCGGTTGAAAGAAAATATATTGCCTAGAGGTTTAGTTCCTCTTGGAAAGAAAATTCTTTGATGAAAATGAACATACTTGGATAAAGGTATCTCAAGAAGGTGAGATGGAAGATTGTAATGCAGGGAAGCGATGAGAGCCAGAGATGGTCAAAGTTATTCAAAGGAGTTCTAAGAATTATAAAGACGTACATTGATCATTTAAAAAATATATAGATGTATTTGCATGGTCTATGATGATTTGAAAACATATAGATTGAATATTATTCAACATAAAATACCATTGAAGGATAGGTTCAAGCCCCACGAGAAAAAACTTAGGAAGATTAATCCATTGCTCCTTCCTCAAATTGAAGAAGTAGAAGAAGTTGTTGCGAGGGAAAAAATCATAGTCCCACTTAGATATTCACACTAGAGTTTCTATTTAGTTCGTGAGAGAAAAAAAATGGAGAGATAAGGCTATGTGTTGACTTCAGGAATTTGAATAGAGCATATGTTAAAGACAATTATCCTTTTCCTTTGATGGACCTATGTTTCACAATACTTGAGGGAGCATATAGATTGTCTATGGTGCCAGTGGATTTCTCCGTTCTTCAGTAAGCATTGATAAGGGAGATCAGGGAAGAAAACAACTTTTACCACATTTTGGGGAACATTCATGTATCTCTTGGGATGCCATTTGGTCTTATGAACACGAGATGCAACTTTCAGAAATGGGTATACTACTTTTGTTGAGTCTCAAAATGTTCTCCATATTCATACATATTTCCATTATGTCATAACCATTTTAGCTCTTATTTCATAGCCCTTTGACCTAAAACCCTACATCCATTAGCCCATTTTCATAAATATATGGGTTCAGATGTTTCTTTTAAAGAATTTATTACTTTATGTATTTAAAATGGTACAGATTGTAGAAACTAGAAAATTAACATAGTTTCATATATCTATATATGTGTTATGAGTTTTTGTGACATGTGTAGGTCAAAGGGCTTCTAGAAAGTTACCATATTTGCTTTTTCTAAAGCCAATTCAATTTTGGTTGGAGAAGATTATGGGATCAAGAGGATATGTGTCTCACTTCCTTGTTGTATTGAAACTCTAGGAGGATATGTGTCTCATTCCTCAAGTTGTGTTAAAACTCTAGAAAGACATGTGTCTTATCATTTTCTATTTTGATTGTAACTCTAGAGATGGAGGGAGAGATTCATGGACTCCCATTAATGAGATGTCTCCTCATATTTTGTATAAATAGGAGAAGCTTTCTCCTATCATAGGTAATGAGGAAGTAATGAAAAAATAGTAGAGAAGTCTTTTGTAACAAAGTTCAAGATGGAATGGGATGTAAATTTGTGAGTTCTTTTTAATAGAGAAATTCAGTTCTTTGATGTTGTTTTGATTACAACTTCAAGGAGCTAAGAACTACACCAAATTGGTAGCAGAGGGCCCCTGCTATCCAAGGAGGCTTCTACATGTTTTCTAGATAAGTTGCTTTCAATTCTGTTTTGTCATATTTCCTTACTTAGATTGCTTTCTGAAATCATAGCTTTTAGCATAATTTTTCATGGCAGCCCGAGCATTTGCATATCTTTTGATTAATGACATGGAATCAATATTGTTCTGCTGTTAATTTATTTTTTCTTAGTTTTTGTTTAATTCCGGTATTGCTTTGTTTATTTCAGTCTTGCACATTTGCTTCAGTAGTTATATTTAGATATATTAAATTGCTCATGTCATTTTCAGTTACCTCCGAAAGCCACAGCTGGACTGATGGCGAGGGATTGAAGTATGAATGTGTAGTTTGATATTGGTTTCCTTTCTGCAAATTTAGATATATTAAACTGCTCATAACATCTTCAGTTGCCTCCGAAAGCCACAGCTGGACTGATGGTGAGGGATTGTATTATGAAATGTGTAGTTTGATATTAGTTTCCTTTTTGCAAGTTAGATATATTAAATTGCTCATAACATCTTCAGTTGCCTCCGAAAGCCACAGCTGGACTGATGGTGAGGGATTGAATTATGGATGTGTAGTTTGATATTAGTTTCCTTTCTGCAAGTTAGATATCAGGTTACTCAAGTTGTTTATGGTTACCTCCGAAAATCATAGTTGGACTAATGATGAGGGATCAGAAGATAAGTTGATGTAATTTGATTTAGATTTACTTTATTGCAACTTTTGGATTTCTTTCAGCATAGTTTCTTTTGTGTTTAGACAGCAGCAAGAATAGTTTGGTTTCATGCTCACTAGTTCACTGTTTTGATTTATTAGATTAGTAGCACATTTTTCATTTCAGTAGCACATTTTCATTTCCTTTCAAGTTTTGTCATTGTATGTTTCAAATTCCTTTTTCAGTTTCAAGTTGGTAAATCATTATAAAGGACATCATTGCCTTGAATATCCATAACCATACTTGTCTTTTAGAATTTCATAAAAATCCAAAAACGACAAAAGTAAGAGATAGGTTATCTTGCACATATAGTGCGCCACACTTCGTCAGCTTACGAATCCCTGGTTGATAATTTATGTTAGCAATTTAGGACACACTAAATTGACCAAACATTTTGGCACCGTTGCCGGGGAAGTGTAACTAGGTAGCCTTATTTCTTACATCTAAAAAAAATTAATAATTCTTAAGTATGCTATCCTCCTGCACTTTGTGTGATCTGGAAGATCAGAAAATGAATTGTTATGTAAAAAAAAAAAATTAATAATTCTTAAGTATGCTCTCCTCCTGCACTTTGTGTGATCTGGAGGATCAGAAAAAGAATTGTTATGTGAAAAAGAAAAAAAAAGAGGAGACAATAAAACTTCATCATTTCAATTGATTCAACAATTTAAAAAAAAAAATTGTTTTCATGAAAAACTTTGATTTCAATAAATTGTTTTGTTTAATGAATATATATGTGTATTTTTAAATTTTTGAAAATATAACATATATAATTTTATTAAACAAATCAATTAAAAAAAAAAATGAAAAAAAAAAAATTTTAAATTGTTTTGTTACTAAAATATATATGTATATTTTTAAATTTTTGAAAACATATATATAATTTTAATAACAAATCATTTAAAAATAATAATAATAATAATAATTCAATAAATTGTTTTGCTTAGTAAATTACATATGTACATTTTTAATTTTTCAAAATATAACATGTGTAATTTTATTAACAAAACAAATAAAAATAAAAAATCATTTTTAGTAAAATATATATGTGTATTTTTAATTTTTAAAAATATAACATATAGTTTTATTAACAAAAACAAATTAAAAAAAAAAAATTGAAAAACAAAAACAAAAAAAATCAATAAACAAAGCCATAGGCCACTCCATGGATTTCATTTGCATGCATATCAGCTGTGCTGCTTTGTACTGCATTCAGAAATTGGTCAGTCAAGTGAATCTAGCACCCGTGCCCTTGCAGAAAGAAACTATGAAAGAAAGACAGAAAAGTGAAAATTTAAAAAAAAATATGACAAAAGAATGAGTGCATTGCGTTTGCCTTTCACCCAAAGTGTTCTTCAGCAACCATTCTTCAAATGCATGCACAGTCCAGTTTTCTGAGAATAACAATTTAAACCAAACTTTGCAGAAATCGTGCTCTTGTGAGTTCTGTAGTCACAATCATTCAGAGATGAGAAATTTGATGCCTGCTGGTTATGGCACTGCTGTAAATTTTGAACCAGCGAAAACTTGTAATCCAGGTGAATATTTTGATTCTGATCATAGCAGCATGTCATTTGAAGGGGCCCATTTCCCATGGGCTCAAGAAACAAGGACCCCAAAAGTTTCTTTTATATGAGATTTAGCAAATGAGTCTGTCTTTGTGGACATTAAGCTGCAGGTCGATGATGTTGTTAAAACCAGACCTGTGGATACCCCTATTGAGCTCAATGGTGGGACAGGCGATTGCTACAAAACACAGGGTAGCGCCGGGGAGTTTAAAACAAAAACATGAAATTTCAAATGTATTTTTATAGATGCAAGTCGAAATCTGTTGGAATAAGCATGATATGGAACAATTGAACAGATTAATTCTTAGAAATCTCACGGAACTAACCAAAAAAACGATTTTTGCCAGCGCATTCAGAAAACGCAATTGTTATTGACATGTCATTTTCAAACACATTTTCTGGTCGATTGAGGATGAATTTTGAAAATCCACGACATGGGTTTTTTCGCTAACGTGGTCAGTTAGATAATCCAGAAATCGTTTTACGAAATTCGTGGCGGTCTGGGAGAATTTTTTGGTTCTTTGAAGGCCATTTTTGCTTGCCGCGTGAGGAAAAACGGTTTTCTGTTTGCACAGTGGAGAGTTTGAACGACACTCTGCATTCATTTCAGCCATAATTCGGTTTCCTGATATCAAGAAGAAGAATTTCAGTCAAAATCAAAGTCTTATCGTGGCAATCAATCACATTCCACATGATTTATGATGGTGAAGGATGTCGGGTCTTTGGTGTTCTAGATGTTCAAAGGGTCGCTAGAAATTTCCACATTGCGGTGCACGGCTAACAATCAACCTGAGCTTTATTCCTGGATCTTTTCAAAGAGATTTACTGGGATATGTATCTGAGTTCTTGTTGTTAGACAATTCGTTTTTCTATTTATCGTGTTTGCTAACGTGAATGTTGCCCTTTTCAACAAGCTTGTTTCATTTACAATGCTTGCACACTTTGGATAGCACTGTTCTCATTTCTTATTTCTGTAGAATGTTTACATACCGGTTTAATAAAATTATATATGTATATATATTTTAAAATATAACATATATATATATATATATATATATATTTTTTTTTTTTTTTAAATTGCATTTCTCTTTTGTTGTTATAAAAATAAAAAAAATAAAAAAAAAATAAAATCAAAAAATCAAAAATTTTGAATCAATGAAATGAATAAGTTATTTGCTCGTTTTTCTGAAGGTATTGATTAATTTTAGACTGATAATGAAAGATAAATGGCTAAATTTTTATTCAAGATTTTTAGCTACAGAAACCGTCGACATTCTGCAGCTAAAGTCCAATTCCGCAGCTGTTCTCCAATTCCGCAGCTAAAGTCCAATTCCGCAGCTGTTCTCCAATTCCGCAGCTGAAAAACCTCATTGTTCAAATCAGCATAACTTTCTCATACAAAATCAGATTTTGATGATTTAAGTATCGTTGGAAAGGTCTCAACAAGATCTATACAATGAAAAATCCATCATTAGAGTTTGAAATGGCAAATAATGAAATAAATTGCTGAAAAGAAGCTACATTCAACTTGAGGCACTAATTCCAAAACAGGTATAAATTCTTTTGATTTTCCTTTGAGAACTTGTTTCATTAATACAAATTCTTAGTTTTGTGTGTAAATATCATAACTAGAGAGATTGATCACCTCTCTCCCTTTGATAATCTTACATTCCATTGCGGAAGAAGTATTAGTTTTTTTGCAGGTTCTAGGAGGAAGGACAAATGACTACAAGAGAATGGTGTCTCTTTAAGAGGCCAACTTGTTTCATAAGAGGATGATCAGCAACAAAGAGGAGGAAATATGCTGATGCAAAATCAGATCCAAACACTTGAAAAACTTTCAGATACCATTGTCTCCATCACATCCATACCTCATAATAAACCATTCACTTCATTTCACTTCATATTTTCCATTTACATTCACATCCACTTTCCATTTCCTTTTGTCCATTCATAACCCACAAATAAAAGCAAGAGGCTCATTCACATGCTTATTGCCCATTGCCATTTCTACTTTCCATTGCCATCTTCCATTTTCATCTTCCATTTCTTGTCATTTTCATTCCGCAAATAAGCCCTGCTTCAATGCAAATTATTGAGTCCATAGTCCTTTGAGTCTAAGTTCTTTGTAAAAACACCTTGAGGCTTGCATGCCTTAATGGCAAGTTCTCATGCTGAAAAACAATGGGAATACATTAATGTCCCTTGTTCGTCAGATCTTCTAGGTGACTCGACATCAGCAAAATCATTCGTACCTAGCAAGATGTGTTTGGGCATCTTGACTCTCATTGTCATCAATGGTGAGAGTTCTCATGTTGACTAGTGGCATCCATTAATGGCCACTAATTCAACAATTTCCTACTATGTTCGACATCAAAACATCTTTTCACATAGTAGGAATTATGCCAATGAGTTTTGAAGACATGAAGACTATTATTTTCAGCATTTTGGAGCAGATTCAACAAGTTTTAGTAGAAGCAATAAAAGTCATCTTATCTCTTTATCCATGACTCCTCTTGTTCAGCCACTTGAAGAAGAATATGATCAGAATTTTGCAGCCACCACACATACACAACTCATCCACATTTAAGGTAAGTGAAGGCATGTTGTTTTCTAATTTTTAGTCATGTAATTCATTAGAATGCTAAAATTGCAACTCTGGAAAAATTCCTCACTCCATTTTTCACATTGTCATATCTTTAGTTGGGGGGAAGAGACATCATTTCATATCCACATGTCATACACTATCACACATTTTCATTTCGTTTCCACCCACATATACTTTCCAACCAACTATTGTTGCAACATGATCCAAAAGATTATATGCCTTGCAAATGATCAATTCATTGATGAAGTAATTGATTCTAAATGTTTTCATGAACTTTGATGCAACAAAGAAAATAAAACATTGTTACACAAGAACCAATGCTTTATAAAAAAAAAAAAAAAAAAAAATGGTTGTCACACAAGAACCAACCATTGAAAAAAAAATAAAAAAATGTTGCAATCAAATGTATTATACTTTGCCAAAAAGGAAAAAAAGAAGAAGCAAAGTTTGGAATAAATCTATATGAGTCAAAACTCATAAAAGATCAACTCATGGACAAATGAATCATTGCAATGGTTGCATGAGGACATGCAACAACTTCAGTTGGGGGGTATGTTGAGTCTCAAAAATGTTCTCCATATTCATACATATTTCCATTATGTCATAACCATTTAGCTCTTATTTCATAGCCATTTGACCTAAAACCCTACATCAAGTAACCATTTTCATAAATATATGGGTTAGGATCCTTGTTTTACAAAGTTATTTATTTTATGTATTTTAAGTGAATTTATGATTAGAAACTAGAAAATTAACATAGTTTCATATATCTATATATGTGTTATGAGTTTTGTGACATGTGTAGGTTAAAATGAGACTTCTAGAAGACCCTTATGTGGCACTCTAAGGCCAAATTCGAATTTGGTTAGAGAAGATTATGGGATCAAGAGGATATGTGTCTCACTTCCTTGTTGTATTGAAACTCTAAGAGGATATGTGTCTCATCTCTTAGTTGTGTTGAAACTCTAGAAAGACATGTGTCTTATCATTTCCTATTTTGATTGTAACTCTAGAGATGGAGGGAGAGATTCATGGACTCCTATTAATGAGATGAATCCTCATATTTTGTATAAATAGGAGAAGCTTTCTCCTATCATAGGTAATGAGGAAGTAATGAAAAAGTAGTAGAGAAGTCTTTTGTAACAAAGTTCAAGATGGAATGGGATGTAGATTTGTGAGTTCTTTTTAATAGAGAAATTCAATTCTTTGATGTTGTTTTGATTACAACTTTAAGGAGCTGAAGGACTTCACCAAATTGGTAGCAGAGGGCCCCTGCTATCCAAGGAGGCTTTTACATGTTTTCTAGATAAGTTGCTTTCAATTTTGTTTTGTCATATTTCCTTACTTAGATTGCTTTCTGAAATCATAGCTTTTAGCATAATTTTTCATAACAGCCCGGGCATTTGCATATATTTTGACTAATGACATGGAATCAATATTGTTCTGCTGCTAATTTACTTTTTGTTTAATTCCAGCACTGCTTTGTTTATTTCAGTCTTGCACATTTGTTTCGGTAGTTAGATTTAGATATATTAAGTTGCTCATGTCATTTTCAGTTACCTCCGAAAGCCACAGCTAGACTGATGGTGAGGGATTGAAGTATGAGTGTGTAGTTTGATATTAGTTTACTTTCTGCAAGTTAGATATATTAAATTGCTCATGTCATTTTCAGTTACCTCCGAAAGCCACAGCTGGATTGATGGTGAGGGATTGAAGTATGAGTGTGTAGTTTGATATTAGTTTACTTTCTGCAAGTTAGATATATTAAATTGCTCATGTCATTTTCAGTTACCTCCGAAAGCCACAGCTGGACTGATGGTGAGGGATTGAAGTATGAGTGTGTAGTTTGATATTACTTTCTTTTTCTGCAAATTAGATATCAGATTTCTCAAGTTGTTTATGGTTACCTCCGAAAGCCATAGTTGGACTAATGGTGAGGGATCAAGATATAAGTTGATGTAATTTGATTTAGATTTACTTTGTTTCAATTCTTGGATTTATTTAAGCATAGTTTCTTTTGTGTTTAGACAGCAGAAAGGATAATTTGGTTTTCATGCTCAATAGTTCACTGTTTGATTTATTAGGCTAGCAGCACATTTTCATTTCCTTTCAAGTTTTGTCATTGTATGTTTCAAATTTCTTTTGAAGTTTGAAGTTTGGTAAATCATTATAAAGGACATCATTGCCTTGAATATTCATAACCATACTTGTCTTTTAGAATTTCCATTTCACATTAGGAAACCAACCAAGATCAATAAAAATCCAAAAACGACAAAAGTAAGAGATATGTTATCTTGCACATATAGTGCGCCACACTTCGTCAGCTTATGAATCCCTAGTTGATAATTTATGTTAGCAATTTAGGACACACTAAATTGACCAAACAC